>JBBPBT010000928.1:80255-90466 GCA_037974875.1 Cicer bijugum | reverse complement strand
ATATATATTATTTTTTTAGCCAAATACCACTTATAGTCCCTTAACACGATTTAGTCCTTTATTTTTTTTTTTCCGTTTTTGTTCTTTATGTTTTTAAATAATTTCATGGTTACCCTTTAAGTGAGGTTCTTTTAAGAAAACCTTAAAAAATCCCTCATCCGTTTTCTCTTCATTTAGGTTTTCTCTCTCATTTCTCTTTGTGTTGTTTGGTTTCTGTTGTCATCTTCCTTCTCTAAATTCCCAAATTCATGAACCCTAACTTTTTCATCTCCCTTCTCCAAATTCTCAAATTCATGAACCCTAACTTTCCCAAATTCACGATTCATTTGCAATTTTAATTCTCGAGTTCATGGTTGCCTCTTTCACAAATGGGTCAACCTCTACCTCCTACAAGTCAACATCGTACAATGATGGTTCTTCACTCAGTCAAATCGATTTCCCAATCGATTTTATTAATGTGTATTACCAGCTTAATCGATTGTCTAATCGATTATTGCATTTCTTGTTTTTCTTGAATCTTGAAAATATATGAACTAATCGATTCTTTTAAAGCATATATCAGAAACTGATACTCAATTCATATCAGAATCGATTGAATAATCGATTATAATTCAGTTTGAGTTTGGTTTTCTTGGGTTTGGCTTGGACATGATGCCTTGTTATGACCAGTTTGTTTACACTTGGTGCACTTATTTGGCATCCCTTTCCTACTAATCATTGTTGAGTCCTTATTTTTTTCATCGCCATCTTTGTTCCTTGACCTTTTGGGCCTTCCTGGAAGCCTTATAATCGATTATTCAATCGATTCTGATAAGAACTGAGTATCAGTTTCTGATATATGCTTTAAAAGAATCGATTAGTTCATCTATTTTCAAGATTCAAGAAAAACAAGGAACACGATAATCAATTAGGCAATCGATTAAGCTGGTATTACACATTAATAAAATCGATTGGGAAATCGATTTGACTGAGTGAAGAGAAAACGGAAGAGGGATTTTTTAACGTTTTCTTAACAGAACCTCACTTAAAGGGTAACCATGAAATTATTTAAAAACATAAAGGATCAAAACGGAAAAGAAAAAAAAAAGATAAAGGACTAAATCGTTAACTGAAATTAAGTTAAGGGACTATAAGTGGTATTTGACCTTTTTTTTTTCTTTCTTACAACCACTTAATTATTTAATAGATTTGTTAAATTAAACAATATTAAATATGTATAAGGCCTTTACATTGTTGGAATATTAAGGACTTTACATTGTTTTAAAACATAATTCATGTATTTGCTTCTATAAATTTGATATTCAAAATTTAAATTAATACATTATTTATATTAAAAAATTGAATTATTTTCGAAAATAAGTTTTTTTTGGGAATTATTCAATATTCATCTAACCATATTTTCGGATTATTTTTCGATAGCTGGCTTATATTTATTACTTCTCTAAAAAGTAAAATAGTAACAAATAAATATTTCAAAGTGTTGTAAATTTAATAATATTTCAAAGTACTTTCAGTAATTATCAATAAATAATTTCTTAATAATAATGGCACAAGAAAGTTTAACTTACAAATAAAATCAAATAGAGTAATGTACTGCAAAATACATGTACCATTTAAGGTGTTATATATAAGTTGCTTTTAAAATTATTATTATTTTTATTTTCTCTCTCTCTCTCTCCCTATTAGAAATATCTTTAAACTTTTACCAATCGATAAAACATATAGTTTGTAAAATAAAAATAAATAAATAAAAGATACACAATGATGAATAAATGAATTTTAACTTGTATCATGTGGATGACTCCATTTCCTTCTCTGTTCTTTGAAGCTTCCTACCTTAGCTGTTTGATTCAGATCACCTAGCCTTTTTGCATATATCTTATGATAATCCTTGCTATTAACATGACTTAAAATTCTCACTAATTTTCCATATTTCTCATCCACCACAATTTTTCCATCACTAGATTCAATCCCTTCTGCCAATACTTTCACATATTTGGACTTAAATTTCGCATCTAGACTTGAATTATCTTCACCTAAGACAACAGCACCTAAAATTTCCCCCAAGAATATGTCCTGTAACATATCAACATCAAACACAAATCAATTATACAGCAAAAACAATATGACAAACCAAAAATAACAATGAATATGATCATATACCATATGTTGATATCTATGGTGATTTTTCTTCAAATAGTGTAGCCTCCACAATAGACGCTTCGAAAACACTGCTTCAGGTGTTTTTCTTATTCTTTTGAGGTATTTTAAAGTTTTTGAAAAAGAACTTGCTTTGTGCTGAATATTCAGTGGAATGAGTGTGATATTAACTTCTGATTCAAACACAGTCTTTGCTGCTAAAGGATCAAGGAACATATTGAATTCTGCATACTGATTTGAAGGAACAGAAAACACATTTCCTTTGTGATTTCCATTCTTGCTTATATGTCCTCCCATTACATAAACCTCCTGAAAACATTTTAGAATTTAAGTTTTTAACTAACTTTGTTACAATATTAATTCAATTTTATATGTTACATAAACTTTCTATTCAGCACTGACAAATGTAAAGATAATAACTTACCTCAATTCTAGAGCTTATGTTTTTAATAGATACAACCTTTGCCAAATTAGTCAAAGGTCCATTGGTTAATACTGTAATTTTAGACTCTGGTTTCAATGTTTGCAATATAGACTCCCAAACTTCCATAGCTAGTGGTTGTCTGCGTTCCGGATGATCAGTATCTCTAGGAGCACCAAACTTCACAGAATTTTCTGCTGTGTACCTGATTCATATGTCAAAAATTTATTTTGCGTGCATAGTGCATACTAGAATGGTGTTTAGAATTTTCTCCAATCCCACATGGTGAACTATAGTGGTGTTAAGAAAACAAGAAAGCACCTTCTAGGACTACGAGGCAAATGACGAGAAAGTCCAAAGAGAGTATCGGAGTCAATAAGGCCACCATTTCCGTGAGGAATGGCTTTACTATAGTTGCAATCACCAACAGGTGGAAACATTGGGTTTGATTGGTTCATTGCAAAAAAATCACCTATACCAACAGGGATATCATCACGGCCCATCATGTGAAGTAAGTCATAGATCACATCAATTGTTGCTGCATTTGCCCACCCAGTTGGGCTTACAATGATTGCCTAAACATAAATAAGGTAAAAAGAAGCAACACCAAAATGTATGTCATGTCTCAATATTTCAGATCATACAAATAAATAAGAATAATTATTTAAAGCCTTTTTTTCTAACCCTCAATGTCATTTCATAATGTACTAATTCGAAAAAATCCCAGTATTCATGTTATTTGAAATAATATTTTTGAACAAAAATACAACTTTTTTTCTTTTAAAAATAAAATTTTGAAAATATGTGATCTTTTACAGATTTAGCTCTAGTTAAAGTTGGGGCCATAAATTTTGTATACTAATAGCATCTCTAATATGTGTGTTTGGTTCTTGAAGGTAAGTTGTTTTCACCATTGAAACTAATACTTTTCTTGTCACGTGTAAATAATGTTTTATTTTTTTTATTTTTTTTATATATAAGTGTTGGTTAAAATCAAAAGAGTAAACGTTAGGCTATGTTTGGATAAGTCATAGTCAACGAAAATAAATGAAATGAAATGGGATAGATCGAAATAGAATAAAACATTTGTTTCGTTATTTTGATATTTTAGAAAGAAATGAATATTTTAAAGAAGATTTCATTTCATTCCTCTCAAATTGAAAGAGAACAAAAGTAAGTATAAAAGATCGAATGCATTTCATTTCATTCTTATTTTGACAATCCAAATAATGGAACATAAACTTATTATATTTCATGTCATCCTATTTCATCACATACTCTGATTCAATCATAATTAAAGATGTTTTTATTTAGAAAATTAGAAGTGTACTTATAAATTGACGTAAAAGTAGATATCAAAAATGAAAACAAGAATTTTTTTATGAGAAAATATTTTTAGAGACTAAAAACAAAATGTTATATTTTATAGAGACTAAAAGTTTATTTAACCCAATTTATAAATAAGAAAAAGTACACAGTTTCTTTGGTTGAACTAAAATATCATAATTAGTTTTTTTATTTGGCATTTCCATATTGTAGTACGCCTAATTTGAGGAAAGTAAAAGCATGAAAGATTAGAATACCTTAAGGTTGATGACTTCAACAGGAACTTTAAGGATGTAAAATAGAGCAAGAAAATCTCCTGCACTCATGTCCATGTCAAACACAATAGGCTTACCAAGTATTTTGTTTTGAAAATTTGGTTTGTAAATTACTTCTTTATAGTATGGAAACTGTGTAGTGAAATTGAACCTCCCAGCATGTTGTGGCTGCTTTAGAGTCTATGAAAAAACAATGAAAATGCAAATAACTAACTGATGAGTTTGCTTCTACATGACTTAAATGAGACTTATAAATTGATCTTGAAGAAGTTTGAATAAAATATAAAAATTGACATACATTTAAGAAGCTTTTGAAGAATTCTTTGTCAAGTGAGCTCTTTACATCCTTGTTAGGCTTTGCTTTTGTAGCAACAAGTACCTTCACCGAGTCTTCGCCATTCTCCTCTCTTGTATAACCATCCTATAGAACATTTTACAAGCAAAAATACATCTTTAATTAAATCTTTTATGTTATGCTCCATTTTCTTTTTGATCTATTAAATTTATTTTTTTTCAATTCAATCATTTAAATTACATTCAATTTAGACTATTAATCTTTAAGATATATTGAATTATCCATGCAGTCCTATACGTTTGAAATTCTCTCGAATTACTCTCAAGAAATGTTAAGATCTAATTGAAATGTCGTAACGAGTTCAGTTTTCAAACTACTTTGCACATAAAGGAAGTTTAAAACATTGCTTATGTGAATAGACTTTTGTTACCTTGTTTTTAAGGCTATACAGATGTTTAAATTATTGTCGAAACAATTTATAAAATTTGATGAATGTTTTTTGAAGGATTAATATGAAAGACATATTGTCGCAACATTTGGTAGAGTTTTTAATGATCAAACGTTTTCGGTTGAACTAATAGTTGTCGTGATTGAGATAAAAGACTAACGACACAAATAAAATGTAACTTAAAGAATTTAATCGAAACAAAATTAACTTAAAGAACCTAAGTAGAAATTGAGTAAAACTTAAAGGACAACGAGTGTATTTTCACCTATTTTATTATATATGATTGTTTGTATAGTTTAAAAACATGTTATTTCTACACAAATTTTCACATAAACACCATATCCATTGTTTAAATATAAATAATATTAATTAACCAATTATCTAACATAATTATATATATTTAAATTGTGCTAACTGTATAATAAAATTCAGATGGATTTGTATTAGTGAATAATGACATACGGTCTAGTATTATATGTGTCCAACGGATTGTATGTCTAAGTAACACAATTGATAATATTAAAATTGCAAAGGAAAAGAAATGAAGTACCTGACATCTCCCTTTCCCATTCTTGACAAAACAAAATGGATCTCTTAGTCCTTGTTGAACATGACCACTATGCACACCACCTTTCTTAACATTGAATTTAGGAACTTTGAGACCATCAAATAAGGGATTAGAGCCATCATATATACCATAAGGTTTATTTGAAGTAATCACAGTTATGTTCATATACTCCATTTCAGCAAATTCATTTTCCCCTTTGTTTCTATTAGAGTTCTTCATTATTGAAATTGCTACACCACATGTGAAAGAGTCCCACATAAAATAACTCTGTCAAGCCAACAAACACTCATTATCAACATAAATTTCTCCTTTTAGTTCATAAAAATTTACTATTCTAAAATAAAATATAAACAAAAATTTATGTACTTAATCTTAACTTTTAATTAAATACATCAATTTTTCTAATATTATTTTTGTTTATATATTATGTGGTTATTATAAAGAAAAGAATCATAGGCACGTATATTAATTACCGTATAAAATTGATTGTCAAACCAAGTATCACGAGCCATTTTCAAGGACTGGAAAATATATTGTGCCTCATAAGTGTCTTGATTCTTTTCAAATTCATCAAAGAATTCTTCATTGATGGGGATTGTGTTTGTTGCATCAAGAGGAATAAGGGTAATTGGAATACCAGAATGAATCACCTATCATGAAATATCAATACTAAGTTATTAAGTCAAATTATTCTATTGAGTTAATAGCCAGTTGTGTGAGTCTTCCACCATACACCAAAGTAACTTCATCCTAGGCTATATTATTATTCTTTAATAAAATAAATTTAATGAAATTATATATGATTTATAATAATATTAACAATGTGAGTAAAATTGTTGACAATTACTACATATATAAGACAAGAACAAAAAGAGTACTAACCTGGTATGCTGCAAAAGGGTCTCCAAATATATTAAACTCTGCATAAGGATTTGCATTGTAATCTGTGAACAAATTACCATGGTCACCACACTGTCTTGGTGTGCAAGAAGAGGAAGCATTTTTGGGGCAACAACCAGTTGGATTTTTGGACCTTACACCACCACCCATAATGTAAACATGTTCCACATTTTTCTTCAAGTGTGGATTATTCATGAAAAAAATTGCTAAATTTGTATGTGCTCCAATCTCAATTATAGTTATAGGACCTGCAGATATTTTGTCAATCAACACTTGTTGAGCAGTTGGTTGTCGTAGTGGAGTATATTTCCTTTTCCCCTAATTCCATGATGAAATCAGCAACAAAATTAGTACTTTAGTTATTATATTTTTAGAATGCATACAATTAAAGCAAATTAATCAATTCAAATAGATTTTTGCAATGTAATTTTATGGTTAATTGGATGTTGTTTTGTTTAGCTTTGGTAAAAGTTGATTTTAAATGATTTATTTTATAAAACTAATTTTAATTAAAAGTGAATTGAATCTAAAGTAATTTAAAATGAGTTAAGAAAAAAAATTGAGTTTAAATCAATTTTAGAGTCAAAAGTGAGTATTGAGTGAATCACACATTTCATAGTAGTATTCCTCTCCTCTAATTAAACATTTAAATTCAAATTACTAAATATGAAAATGATTGATTATTTATTTATTTTTGGATTGATCGGGTGAATTAGTTAGATGGCTATATATGGCTCACAACAAGACAAGAATATCTAGCTTTAGGGAGAGAAAGTCACTATTTCTTTCTCTTTCATGTTTTTTTCTTTTATTATTTCTCTCCATTTTTACTTACACGTCTTTCAATCTTTTTTCCATTTATATTTAAAGTTATATAAAGACAGAGAATACAAAGATAAAATATCCAATTCTTGTCCTAGCATCGATGGAAGATAATGTAATAATTATTGGGAGTCAATTCAAATTTTAAAGTGTGTAATTTAAATACATCAAAATAAATAAATAAATATTTTAAGGTCTTTGAATTTTTTCATTGGAACTTGCAATTTAAATTTAAAAATTAAGAGTTTTTAGAGCTCATTAAAATTGTGAAATATTAAACTCTTTTTAGATGAAGTCAAATTCTATATCTTATAAATAGAGAGATTAATAAAAAAATAAAATATTCTTAAATTCGAGAAATCGTAATATCTATTTTTAATGATTATATAAGGAGTTGAGGTATCTCCGATCCGTCTTAATGAAAAAAGTGCGTGAATAATTATTTATTGTGTAAAATATGAATATTATCATTCTTAATTTGTAATATTATATATATATATCAGATAATATTATAAAGTGATATTCATATTTAGTTGGTTACAATTCAAGAAGTGTCTAACCACATAAATTAAATTTTTATGTATTCTCTATTACTTTTTTTTTATTTGCTTTTGTATAATCATAAATTATCAACATATATGTTCGTTAACTATAAGGAGTAAAGTGATAAAAAAAGGTCGGCCACCCCCAACAAATTTAGCATTGCTAACATTAAATAACTACAAGACATAAGTCAATAGATAAAAAATTTAAAAATTTAAAAATTAAAATAAATTAAATATACATTTATTTATAAATAAATAATTTACATAATTTAAAACAATTAATGTTTATAAGCAAATAATTTATTTATTTTAATTTAATTTAAAATAAAAAAATAGATAATATATATATATATGAGATTGATAAATTTTAAATTACTACTATTAAATATTTTAAACTAAAATTAATTTTAATTAAAAATATCTTTTTATATTTTAAATTAATTAAACCGTTAATTTTAATAAACATTTAATTAACTTAACAGTTAAAAACTATAAATTATAAGTTAAAAAGGCCTAAGTCTTTGGTCTTAGGCACTAGCTTGAGTTGCTAATTAAATTTATATCCTGAAGAGTTAAATAGTTTCTTAAGTATTGGGCAATTAAAAAGAAAGTTATGTTGTGTGGTGAATCTGAATGGAACTACAAATATGTAAATATGAAAGCACGATTGTGAAGAGTTATGATATATGATTATTTATACCTGTGGAAGGAAAGCTTTTCTAATGCCATAATTAGTATCCACATCCAACCGACCACCACTGCCTACTGGAATTGCTTGCCTATATCTACAACCTCCTGCTGTCGTCATTCCCTGATTCAATTATATTTTTTCTATGAAATTGTTTACATAAATTATTATTATTCCATTAACAAAAATACACACTCCATACCTGTTCTATAATTGGTAGATATCCACCAACATTTGGAAGTATGGTACCATTTGGGAGTATTCCACCCTCACCTCCCACTCCTACTGCTATATCATCCCTCCCCATCATATAAAGTATATCATAAATTTGATTCACAGCATGTCCACCATTAGTCCAAGCATTTGCATTCACAGTAATTCCCTGCAGATACAATCAATTAACATAATATTCTTTTTTTTTTTTTTAATAATAAATAAATGCACAACGTAATCCAACACCAAATCAATGTCAGCATCACAAGATTAAATTGTCTTCTTTTTACAACACACAGAGACAAAAAGAATACTACACTAGTAATAAAAGGAAAAAGTACACCCCTTTTTTCACTATTTTGTTTATTTATTTATTTATTTATTTATTTATTTATTTATTTATTATGCCAACAGAACCACAAGTCAATAGCTCAATCTCCACCTTTGAGGCCCAGAGTAAAGACTCGTCTTCCGGATATGATAATTTTTTTATTTTTATGTTTTATTAACAAAAGATACAATTCTTTTTATAATAAAGTTTTATTTATCTATATAAATTGTTTATGTACTTATGATTTTAAAAAAATTCATGTATCTTCAGATCCATATAGTACGGTATCTATGTATTCGGACTTATTAATCACTGCCAATAGGATTGGTTTTAAAAAAAAGCATAAAAAACTATAGCACAATTGAGGAGTAAAATTAAGTAATGATTCATGGTCAAAACAATTATTCAACAATAAAAAAAAAAAGGGAATTTTGTGCTGTTATTGCAATTTGCTAACCTCCAATTGAAATTCTGATCTGTTAAGCTTCAAAAGATATAGCAGAGCAAAGAAATCATCAGTATCAACATCTGTATCCAAAAGAATCCTTTGAGGCTTTCCTTCAACACTATGCAAAGCAACTCCAAATATTCCTGATATGATCAACACAAAAGCTACCAAGAATCTCGTTGAAAACATTCTTTTTTATTCTTCTTGTGTTCAAATTTGCAGTATTGAATGAGAAAGACTTGGAAAGAGAGCTTTGATCAATATAAAGCCAAAAACATGAAAAAGCATGCAAAGAAGATAAAATTATTAATATTCATGTGTGAGACGTAAATGAGTGGAAGAAGAAGTATTTGCTTCATAGAAAGTAAAAACAAAAAAGAAATTTACGTGTTCATTGGCTTTAACTTGTAGTTCATATTAGTATGATTTACGTGTTCATTGTTTTTAATGTACACATTAATAGAAACAAATTTAAAATAAGAAATAATTAAATAATATTAAATTATGTGATTAATTTATTCTTCTTTTAATTTTTTCTATTTATGTGTGTGGGTCCAAAAATATTGATTTTGATATTGGGTTCAAACATGTATTTCTCTTTGTAACGTTTTATTTGTTAAATAAATTGCAATCATATGTGTAACTTTTTTAGAATTCATATATAGACATCCTATATTTTCAAACATTCATTCAATTATTTATTTATTTTCTATATTTTTCTCTCTTTCTATTACATTACTATTTAATAATATATTTTATCTATCATATCAC
>JBBPBT010000928.1:57604-74799 GCA_037974875.1 Cicer bijugum | reverse complement strand
AAGTATTACATTTAACTAGTAATATTTCCTTTTTAAGTAAAAATAATAATTGTTCTTTTCATCTAATTGACTATAATTTTTTTTATGATACGTTGTTTATATTTTTTTACTAAAAATTAAAATGACATTAATTCAAATTACTATAATACATATTGAGAGTAATTCAAATTCAAAATGTCTAGCCTAGCAATGAACTGGGATTACATAACTACATTTACATAGACTTTTTTTAGACCAACAATGCTATATAGTAGTTTGTTTATGAAATTCAACAAGATCCTTAATTTCTGAAAATTAATTCCTTAACTAAGGCTATTTAACTGTTTACATATTGTCCAAATTTTTTATTATTATTTGATTTGAAACTTGATTAGAAGAAAATTATAAGAAACTTGAACTAATGTTTGGTATTTCCATTAGACGACTATTGTATTGCCTGCATATATGCAAGTCCAATTTTCGCAGAAAAAGCTATTTAATATTAGAAAAAATATCCACTTCTTATTATATAATTTGATAATCTGATGAAAATAATATAAAGAACTTATAATCTACGGCTTTATGCTCATCCATGATAGGCTTACAATACAAAGCTTACAAAAACCAAGGTATAAAACTATAAATAAATGTAACAAACTTTTGAGACCCTTTCTATAGGTGTAAGGAAATTAAGTAAAAAAAAAAGATGCATATAAATTATGTTGTAAATAAAGCTACCTACATATATATGTACAAAGAACATGAGGTTTACATATAATACAAACCTCTAATACGAACTCCACCTGTTCTTCTATTTGGAGAGGCAGGGGGTTGATTATTTCCAGGAAATTCCCACCTAACAATGTCACCATCCCAAGCTGAAGTTATCAATATTGGATAGAAAGGATGCCAACTGCAATCTCTTACAGGTGCTTCATGATGATCAAGTTTTGCAACTTGAGCTCCACTCACCTACAAATAATGTGCAACTCAAATATTTTAGACAATGCTAAATCAGTGTTCTTGCTGTTTCAAAATATAAGTATAAATTAGTCATAGAAAGTTGATGTATTTGATTCAAAATTTGAACCAAATTATAAATCATTTTCTTTGACCAATTTTTACTTGTATTTTAGAACGAAGTAGTAACTGTTTATAAAATATATAGACAAAAAGTGTTTCTTTTTACCAGGTCATATATATAGACAGAGGAATCACTAGACCCAGTATAAATGTATTTTTGACCCGTGCTGCAATAAAAAAATACACGAGACGTCATTCTTCGAAACATCTTATACTAACATGGAAAAATGTCCATGAAGTGTCACTTTAGTGGCAAGAGTTTGGTTTAAAACCATGGATAACAATATAACCATTCAACTTCCAGCTACTCAACAAAAACATATTGAAGTTGCCATGAGCTAAAACCTACTGAATTAATTATTGTAAAATATAGAGCTATTTTATACTAGAGTGAGAATGTGCCGAAAATACAAGTTACCTATATGATGGTGAGAAATAACAGCGGACTAGAGTACGCAACACTGAGTGACCTTTATATGTTGCCAATGACTGGTCATGGGGATGCTTTAAATTTCTTGCATATTTAGGATAGTCCATCCACCGGTAGTCCCACTCGTCGTCTCCAAGGCCCAAACTGTTAGTTTAAGTTATAATCATTATCATTAAAAAATAATACATCATAGATTAGGAGGAAAAAAATATAGACTAGTCCATATTCTTGGACTTAAGTGTCACTCCAACATAAAAAAGTGAGGGATAAAAAAGTTTTACTTCATGGCATTAGAAGACATCTTCCTTATGTCCCATAATTTGGTAGTTTGATCTTTTCCATTAGAAATTAAATAGCGGCCATCCCCGCGACTATTAATGAATGTAATGCCTTCTAAATGGCCCATTAAGATACCAGCTGGTTGTCCTTTTGAGACAAAGCAACGCCTATCCCACACCTGCACAGATCATAACAATCGAGAATTACTTCATCAAGAAGAAATACCAAAGCAATGAATTGGTAGTAAGTGTTTACCAAAAAAAAAAATGGCTCTTAAGGCTGTAATCAGCATAAATTTCACTTACCAACAATGGAATAATGACATGCTCTTATAGTTACAATGACACATGTATATGTGGATATTAACAAACTACTATAGTTACAATGTGAAGTGTACCTTGCAGAAACTATCATCACTTCCGGAATATATGAGATGACCAGATTCATCGGCAAAGCAGACAGTGTTAACATCAGACTGCAACATAAAAATGGAACATCAGACATCATCCACTGTCCATACTTACAAATAAAACTCCTGCTGAAGTTAAAATTCCACTTTAAAGTGATGAACAAAAATATTGACAATCTATTAAAAAAATCATCTCTACAAGGATGAAGGAATGGAAACAAATTATTCTCAAGCTCAAAATTTGGCTGCCTTTGTTCAAATTATGCTACACTATAGCACATTGCTATAGCCGCTATTTAACAACACTGATTGGTATAGAAGCTCAAAATAAAGTAACTAAACATTGTAAACTACAACTAGGAGTCTAATGTATAATACCAGGTGAGCGAGAATTGTGCAAAATCAGAAACCAATTATAGGAAAATAATATATATTACCAGGTGAGCAGGAATTTTAAGGCTAAGCTTATCTGCTCCAAGATCATATACATATATCGAACTATCACTAGTTCCAGCCACAAGCTCTCGCCCATCAGTTGAAAATTTGATAGAGAAAATCCCAAATTCATCACTATCATTGTCCGAAGAGAAATTTAATCCATAATGAATTTCCTGCAATAAAAGAAGGTTTTGTGAAGCAAACAATTATTTGATATGCCTATACACACATAAATACCTAAAAACATATGCATAAATATATACATTATATTCTAAGTTAGACGTTTAAACACGAAAAGAAATCTATGTATGTTACTTAATGACAACGAAAAATAAAAATTAATTGTATCTTTAGCTAAATAACATTTCAAATTTTTCTGTTCTATATGCGATGTTAGACAGACCTTGTAGGACCTACAACTCAAAAGTAGTGTGAGTATGTCAACGATAACATAAGATACACTTAAATGATTTACAGATTCAAATTGATCATAGTAAGAAGTCAATTTTTGCATTAACCATTACTAAATCTCATATGTAAAATTTAGAGTACAGTAGTTGCAAAGAATATTAGTATCACATACAAGAGAGAAGTATACTATAAATACTAAATACATCTTACTTGTCTATGAAATTGTAAAATGCTAAAAAAAGTTATATTTCATTGGCTACTCTGAATAAAAACATAGTAAGAATTGAACTACTCAATACGATTAACAAGTCAGTGATTCACATCATTGATGAATCGTAGATTGCCTCCAATTGTGCGAGTATGCGTGAATCAATGTGATTCCATTTCTTTAATACAAATCACATGATTAAACAACTCTTTCATTCTTCTTAATTTCTTTTTTCCTTTTCGTTCACAAATTCTCATCAAAGACATTGAAAAGCCAAAGACTCGAAAACTGTCAAATGAAGAACTAATGAGCACTATTGAATATATTTGATTATTCCATTTCTCTTGTTTTTGTTCTTCTAAAAAAGGTCTTCACACAGTTACTCACTCACACTATGCACTGCATTTGGATATTCGATTGCTTTGTTTTCTTTTTAACAAACAAAAGGCTAACCATTCACTCTTTATGCATCTTCATTGGCTATATTATTGCTCCATTTTCATTTGTCTAGTTAGGACTTGGGTATCATGTAGTGACTTTAAATGGCTTCTAAGGCAAAAGAAGAAGGATGTTACTTGAGAACATTGTACTGTTCTTGACAAAAGACAGATCCATAAAACATCCAGGGGGTCCCAAAAAGTGAGCAAACTTTGATAGGGGGCATGAACATATGTAATTGAATTGAAATAGAAGTACGTAGAAGCCGAATTAATGGACCAGAAGGCTGAAAGCCAAATTCAAAGGGTAGAGTTTTGAGTATTAGTAACAAAAAGTAAAGTAAACTACGATTTAGCAAGAATACATAGAGAATGACAACTTATGAGTTTAATAGGATACTTATGTGCTGTGATTTTTATTAGCTTATATATAAGTTGACAAGGAAACTCAATTGTGAAATAAACATTTTTAGCCTTGTGGTTAAGTTTTTCTGTCAATTCATCATTTAAAATTGTTAAATTACACATCATAGTTCATTTGTTTGATATATTTCAAGCTACTTTTGGTGTGTCTTTAAATCATACAATTTAGAGTTAACAATATAATTTTTTAGCTTGACGGATCGCAATTGGAATTGCAACTTTATAACAGCAAAGATGAGAAATTTCAAGCACATACCGTCACATTTGCTACTGACTGTGTTGTAGCCGACGCAGCATTGACAATATGGATAATTGGTGACATACTAGCATAAACCTGCAATAGTTAATTAACAATTTGTCAAAAACAAGAAGTTAAAAGAGATAGTCAGAATCAGCTGTTTATAACAGGAAATCCTCCGTCGATCCTAGAAAACCGGAAAATGCCATCTTATCTGAAAAACAAGTTGAACTTACAAGATAGTTCCGGTCGGGTGAGAGAGATGTATCGGTAATTGTCCACCGTAAGTTTCTAGCAGAAATATCCTTCATAACTTTCCAGCCCCTGTCTACATCATAAATCCTGATGTGGCTTCCCTGTTTCATAACAAAGCACAAACAACCATAAATGAAGATAAAAAGACCCTTATGTCCCATAATCATAGTTTAACAACAAGTACAAGACTCTTCATTTTAACAAAGTGCGTGTTTGGAAACATCAACTTCCACAATGTCAACTCACGTCTAACCAAAAGCTATAACTACTAGCTTCAAACTGATAGCATGTTTACTTGCTCTAAACACATTCCAAGTACACTCAAAATCATCTTCAGCTTTGATTCACACCTAATTATACATAACAGTAGTAACTACAATGAGAATGATAATGATGGTAGTATTAACCTGGAATCCAGCTATAAAAAGAGAACCATCATCTGAAAACTGTGAAACATAAGCACGACTTCCCATCTGATCAACAATCCAAGGACCTTTGGTAGGCAAATAGCGGCTTAACATGTGACATCCATCAGCTGCTGAAAATTTCCCTCTTCCTGAATAATTACCTTCTCTACCAACTAACATTTTTACAGTTGATGCAGGTAATCTCATCCTACCAGGAACAACACTACTCAAATGCTCATGAGGACTTGACCTAAGTTTTGTAATTTGTGCAATTTCATGTACAAGAAAATTTGTCCCTTCTCCACTCATTCCACTTCCAGAAGATTCATCACTGCCACAACCTTTCCTACTTTTACTTGTATCTTTATTTGACCGACTCATAATTGATTCCTTGTCTTTCACTCTATATATCCTACAAAACTGCATCAAGTAAAAAAAACTATGAGAACACTAACTCTGGTTCAAAAGAAAACAGATTTGCACAAAGAAAACAAATGACACAGAAGATTTGATCACGAAGTTCAACCAATTATCTCTACGTCTCCGACTGCAGAGCAGCAGCCGGCAGTACCTTTCTATTATTCAATCGTGGGGTCATAAATTACAACTTGTGTATATATATTACATAAACTATGAGCCATACACAACAAAACCAAATGAATTCTTAATCATAAATGCACAGAAATATGCAGAGAATTCTATCATTTTGAACTGTTCTAAACCTAAATTACCCTTAGCCAAAAGAAGAACGCCTTTTAGTCTCACACTGAGTAAAATAGTCAAAAGAAATTAGGTGAAAAGACACGATGCTTAGAAATAAACCAATAACTTTTTTTGGTTCAAGTTGAGTCCTTTTGATTGATGTAACAAAAGGGTCGGTAAGAAAAAGAAAAGTCGAACTAATTCAAGAAAAAGAAAGGAACTTTAATACAATTATGAGAATTGAAAGGAAAATGAATATCTGGGTAGAAACTGAAACACAATTCAGCATCATCACTGCAGCTAATAAAGCAGAGAAAGACAAATTTAAAGGGGGTTACGATGATTGAGTAATGAAACCTGTGATTGGAATATGAAGTTGTGGGAATGAAAGCCACGAGAATCTTGATTCACTTGTTTATGTGTGTTTGTTCTATACTATAATACTAGATGATGGATTTAAGGAATTAATATCGAAATACTATTGACGATTAGATTTGTCAAAGGCTACTTTTGTCTTTGCCCTTCTTATTTTGTATAAATTATTACACGCGGAGGAAATTGATGCACGTAGTAGGTGTGTACTTGCAATAACTAATTAACAACTTCCAAACAATAGAGTTTTGTTCCATTATAAAGTAAATAAAATTTGACCAAAAGATCGTTAGAATCTAAATTTTAATTTGAGTTGTAATGAATAATTTGTTTTTAATTAAAATTTACTATTCATAATCACTTAAATACAAGTTTAATTAAATGTAAAAATTATACGACCTAAAATAATTCTAAATAATTTAAGTTATGAAATCATCGTTCACAATTATAAAAATAGAAACACATTTCGTTTCATCCAAAATTAATTATTATTTAATGATGGATAATGTTGGTCGTTAGAGAGTAAATATCATTTTTATAATTTTTAAACAATTGTGTTGTGTAAATTATTTGAGTCAAAGTCAAACTAAAAGTCAAACTAAAATTAATATTCCTTCCGTTTCTTTTTATGTAGACCAAATAAATTTGATTAAATTATATATATAAATATTTTATCGTACTCATGAAAAATGATCAAATATTTTTTTTTTCAATTGAATTAAATTATTCATTCATTGTTTTTTTATTTTTTTTTCATTCTTGAATCTATTGTCTTTCAATTTCTTATGAACCTTAAGAGGACAATTCTGCAATATGAAGTTGATTATCCTCCATACTACAATTAGTGATTGAACGTGGTACTTCCTACAATTTGTTATCGATGTGGATATTTATTTAGGGTTTTTATGTCAATTTTGATTTGAGTTTCTTTATTGTTATTATATTTTTTATGTATTCTTATGTTCATTTATCTTGCGATACCAAGTTTAGGGTTTCTATTTATGATCTATATTTACTAAAGAATTTCATTTGTTTAGTATTTTGTGTATGCAAAATTTTAATTGTGGTCCATATTTGGTCTTATGTGAGTTGATTGTTTAATTCTTTATTTAATGGTGATCCTTGTTTTGTTTAATGGTGGTCTCTAGTTGATATTTGTTTGAGGTTTATCTCTATTTTGTATTTATTTAAAGATGGTCATGTGGTCCTTTCAGTTTCCATGTATATTTCTCCTTTCAGTCCCCTTTGCCATCATTTTAAATTCATATAAAACATGTTTATTCTTTATTTTTTATAGATTGCATGTTATCTTATATTATTTTATCACATCCTAAAAATTTCTTGATTTGAAAGAGACAATAATAGGGTCCTCAAATATTTTTCATAGTAATAGATGTTGATCATGTAAATTATTTCAACCTTGTGAGATCATTCAAAAATTTGAGTTATTTGAAGAGAATGTATTTGATGCATCCAATTACTATGAAACCAAGTCCCTCAAACAACTACGAGAATATAATGTTAGGTGTTGAAGATGATATTGATGTTGAAAGCACGCATGGGGTTGGAGATGTTGAAGTTGTGAATTATTAACTAAAACAGAATCATCATAATATATGAGATTCTGATTTGGATCAATTGAATAAAGGATTCGTTTGACCATTTTATGCGAGTATGATAAAATTCAGAGAAATAATGAATACTTGGAGTAATTTGGCCCAAAAAATTAATACATAATTGTTGTTTTACACACTAGCAATGACTAATTTGATAAATGATGGCAATATTTGGACAATGTCCTAGTCTTCTTTGCTCATTCTCTAAGAACTAATGCAAGCTTGGATTTCTTCCAATGTTTTTCCTTTGGTTTCTGGGACTACTTTTGCTACAAATAGAATGGTCAAAAGAGAACATCCAGCATACAAAAACATAGTACCTGTTAAAAAAACAATACAATTACACGTTACTGATTAATGGACATAAGAATTAATGTATTGTTGAATAACTTTGTTGGTACTATGCTTACTAGGGGAACTCCAGCTCATAAGAAAATTGAAAGTGTATGAAACCACCCAAGCTCCTAGCCAAGCTACCAAAACAACCAAACTTCCACCACTTCCCTTCACATTTATGTGAAACACCTGCAATATCAAAATAAAAAAAAATAAAAATTAACTGAAAACGTTATTAGTATTAAGTTGCAATGGAGATCGAACTATTGACCTCCATACCTCAGACATCATCACCCAAGGAACTGATCCCAACCCAATTGAAAATGCTGCTATGTAGATCTGATTACAAGAAGATAGGATTTCAGTTTAAACATTGAGTTTGAGTTTAAGAAATATATAGTACTATAGTTTCTTTATTAATCAAAGAGGAGGAAAATTCAAAATTTGAGGAAGAAAACTTACCAACACGCCTGCAACTGCTAATGTTGGCACCCAATCAAGCAATAAGCTTTGATTCTGATCCATATCAAGCCATAATTTAGTCTAGATATATATACTTTTTTGTTTATATTTAGTTACGGAGACACGTTATTAGATTTATTTTATGACATAGTATTTGTCTAAGCTATTTCAACTCATTTTTATAAAATTCCAAAGATAATAAACTATTAATTAAGATGTTTACTAAAACACCCCCTTTTGGTGGAGTAAATTAACACTAAAGATTTGCCTTGAGAAAGAAGGCAATTCCTGTAATAAAGCAACCTAAGAATGTTCCACTTGCAGAAACCTGCATATATACAAAAAATACTTTTGTTAAACCGGAATTTCTTATTCCCTTTTCATTTAGATATATCATTGATAAATAAGTGCTTGATAATAGATTTACTGTTATAAGAGGTTTTCTTCCAGACTTATCCATCAATATAGCTCCCAACATGGTAAATGGAACCTGTCATTCAATGTAACAAATGAGGTTTACACAAAATAATTCAATTATTATATGGTTAATTTCTGAGAAATTATTGAAGGGATCAACTAAATTACCTGTATACAAGCATAAGCTATGGTACCAGCTTTTGGTGAAGAAAGCCCTGCAATAAAATAATAATTAACAACTAGGACAATAAAAGAATAAGTAACAACTAGGACAGATTTCTCCTACGAAACACATACATAGAAATTAGACACCATACTGGTACGTCCTCATTGGTAATAATTTGAGAAAAAAGACATATGTACCAATGACATGTCGATGTCGGACGTTAAGATGTATTAATGACATGTCGATGTCGGACGCTAAAACGTGTGCATGAATTTTCTACAATCAATATGCATTTCTTTTCACTAACCGGCTGCGACAAAAGTCTCAGCTGTATAGAATCCTATGCCATTAATTCCAACAGATTGTTGAAATGCCATTAGTCCAACCCCAATCTGAAATTGTTACAAATAGTTAAAGATCATTTGATAATTAATTAATTAATTACACACACTATGAATGAATTTCTACAAGTAAAGTATACGTTACTCACAACTACAGAGCGCACATATTGGCTTTGGAACAAATCCAACATCTTAGACTTAGGAAGGCTTTGAAGAGTTTCAATATAATCCTATAATACAGAAAGAATTGAGCTCATGTCATCAAACATGTCAAATCAATTAGAATATTTCTTTTATGGTTTTTAATCGGCTAAGAAAGTTTGAAATATACCAGAATTTCAGAAGCTTCATGAGAAATATCAACATTTTTACCCCGAAGTTTCCTTAAAGCTAGTTGAAACTCTTTTTCGCGACCAACCTTTGCCTGAATAAATCCAGATATAAATATTTAAAAAATATGTTATTTAATTGAAAGAAAAAAGAGAAAACTATAGATATAATAATTTAAATGAAAGATAAAATTTTAAAAGAAAATCACATTAAAACTTAATATCCCCTTTGTATATAAGTTTAAGCATAAAAGTACTTTGACCTATAGATTATTAATTAATCCTTACCAGCCATCTAGGAGATTCAGGAATGAAGCACAGACCAAGCAGCAAACAAATGCAAGGCACTAATCCTTCAAAAGTTCAAAAAGCCAAACCAAATCAACAGTTAGATATCTTTCTCCATAATCTGTTACCCTTCAATTCAAAATTAATTGTTATACTAACTTACCAGCTAGTGCTAGTTCTCTCCAATTTATGACACTTCCTATTAAAAATGACATTGATGATCCAATGACAATCATAAGCTGCAATACAATTATAATCAATACTAATCCAATTCAATGATACTTATTAGTCAAAAAAAAGAAAATTTTAAAAAAAAGTCTCACCTGATTTGTTGTTGCAAGTCCTCCTCTAAGATTTTTTGGTGCTATTTCTGCTATATATACTGGAACCTGATCCATTTTGCTGATTTTTAGTTAGGAATATTACAATGAAGAGGCAACATATAAATATAACTAGTGAATTAAAACTGCATGGACTTCAACTTTTTTGAATGAAAATGAATTGAAGTTTCTTTGTTTAACAATCAATTAATTACCACGTATGAGATTACTCCAATTCCATATCCTGTACAAAACCTTCCCAAGTCAAGTGAGTAAGAATCCTGCATTAGATGAGATCTCATGTAATAAGTTACTACAGTTCTAAAATATGCAGAATTTAATTTTCATTTTGTTATTTAAAATGTCAAACTTAATTTTAGACCGTTTGATTTTGATCGAACAGCAAGATCGAAGATATCTGCCCCACGGATGGAAGGATCTATGACCATAGGAAATCTGAATCCAGTATCTATACATTGTTCAAAAGATGCATATATACCTTAGAGAAGAAGACAGCTAACCATCCTATAATGCAAAATCCTGTTGAAATTCTCATAGCCTGTTTCACATTAAAATTAATGCTTATTGTAACAACATGACATAATTGGCATTGGTAAAGACATAGCAACTAGTTCATAATACACTCTCTCGTGTTCTAATTGAATGTCGCTTTAGAAAAATAAAATAAAAATTATATTGACTGTCATTGTGTTGTCAAGACAATTAATCTTTCTTAAAAAAGAAATACAAAATTAATCTATTTTTTCCAATTTTATTCTCAAAACTAATCTTTTTTTTTTAACCTCTATTTTTTTAGGGAGAATGTCTTTGATATTCTAGAGTTTGATCAAAAGGTAAATAAACTTTGATCAATAATTCTTTTAGCTAGATTTCAAACTTAAATTCTCTTAAATGATTCACTATTTACTATAATACATTAATCATTTGACTTCAACACTAATAAAACTAATTTATATACTCTTTCACAATTTTAAACAACTATGACAACTTAGATTTGTCTACTCAAAAAGGGTAACTTAATTTATGGCGCACAAGTGAGAAATAAATCTTACATATTTACACTAATGTACAAGTTTATAATTTTCACTGCTCATTGGATAAATATGGAAAAAGGCAACTGTTTTTGGAATTGGATTTATAAATCTCATCATTGTATCAAATGAAATATGGTGAGATTTATTGATTTAATGGTAAAATACAAATTTGTGTATGATATAAGACTATTTTTTTATGTTCGTTACACAAAGTGCTCAATTTTTTATTTTTTTTTAAATTATGTGTCAATACTTCAAACTAATGTGAAACTTAAGGAGCATGGTTTTTAATTGCGGTTTACAATTATAATTCTAATTGTAATATTATAAATTTTGGAGTAATTATAACAACATTACAATTACAATATAAATTGCAACAGCTGTATTTCCTAATATATTTCTACAACACAAAAATTTATTGTGTAATTTAAAACCATGATGGGGGAGTATCTAGTTTCACATACCCCTTTTCTGCCAATGAAATCAGTAACTCGACCACTTGTTACAGCTCCAAGCATTGCACCAATGGTCACCAAAGAACCAAACATTGAAAACTGCCAATCTCAAAAAATATGTATTAAAAAAAAAGAGTAAAAGTTTACAGAAGAGAATGATATATGAGGACAAACAAGAATATATACCAACCTCAGCAAGAGATAGATTAAGATCTGCCCTTATAGCCGCTTGAGTTGGTGCTGAATAACCCACCTAACAAAATAGTAACTTGAGTTTAAACATTATAATCTTTTTTTTATATGAATATATATTGTGACTTTTTGTTTGGTTATAGAAACAGACACAAATTAAATTTGAAGCAGACATGTAGTGAATGAATTATATATTCACAAAATAAGCCTTACAACCAATTCCTTTTCACTTTTGATTATAAAATAACTTGTACATAAACGTAAACATAAACATCTATGTCATAAATATTTTATTAATAAGAGTTTAATTAAGTTTGATACGAAAAAAGTCAATTATAATTTTCAAAAGAGTAAAAATGAGTACTACTTACACAAGTCCCAAATGAAAAAGAACCACAAACAGCAACAAATGTGCTAAGCAGAACCATTCCAATGGATCCATTTTCTACACTTTTATCTGAATCATGAACTTCTTTACATGCATCTTCCCCTTGTTGAATTAAAGGCTCATGCAAATACTGAATCACATTGGCTTCTCCACTCTCAACATCCTTATGCTGCTCAATTGCCATTTTCTAATTCAATAGTAATACAAACCTTTAAAAAAATTGACAAAAGAACTTGTCACAATAGCACCCCAAGAAATTGTGAGCTATGTTGTGAAAGACAACATGCAAAAGCATGGCATTTATACTACATGTATCTCACCAACATTATTTGTACATATGTTAATTTCCAATATTGTCCTCATCATGTGTATTGAAAATTAACTAGAGGGAAGGGCGTCATATGGTACTATTAAAAAAAGTTGAAATAGTGACAATTTTTTTTTAAAAAAAAAATTGTCTTAATTCCTTCGATAAATATTCAATACGTTAAATTTATGTATTAAATTTCTTTTGTTTTTATTATTATTTTAATATTTCTTAATATTATGATTTTAAATTGACGATAATAATTTACAACTGCAATATTATAAATTACGAAGATCATCGTTGTAATCTTAAGCCGCATCAATTATATTCTGTGTAACATTTGTCTAAAATATAAAAGTTAATCATCTAACAGTAATCCTGACCAAAATTTTAATTGAAAATTGAAAACCATAGCAAGCGTCTGAAATTAGTTATGCAAGTGGGAAAAGTAGCTGTCATTGATATAACAAAGTTACAAAAGGGCAATCAATCAAGTTTCAAGACCCTATCTTAGAGTAAGAGATTTGGAGGTTATGATTGCTATTGTTTATTCTTCCTAGCTTACGTGGTTCATACTAGGATATGGGACATCCTCATGCTATATAATATTAATTCATTCATATTATTAATTTTAAATATTAGATGGTAAATTTTTAATCATTTCTATTTTTATTTTTTATTTTTTATATTTTAAAATAATTGTGTCATTTAATTATCTCACACATACTAATAAAAGTGTATAAATAAAATAAATAAAAATAATATTGTTTTTATTAAATTATTTTTGTTAATTATTAATACATTATTAATGTCATAAATTTCTAGTAAAATATATTATATTGAAAATAATGCAAATGATATTAATTAGACGGTAGAATAGAAAAGAACTACATTGAATATTGAAATAGTTATTATTTTGAGATAATTTCTTTTTCAAATGAGTCAATTATTTTGAGATATGACTGAGTAAATTTATAAGAGATCTCATGTTTACAATGATTGAATTGAACACATATACATGAAAAATATTTAGTATACACTCCAAAGAGTATATACATTACTAGAGATAGAGATAAAATATAATAATATAATATATTTGATATATTAATAATGTAATAGGAAGAGATAGATGGAGATGAAATAAAGTATTGAACAAGTGTATAAAAATGTAAGGTATATGTGTGGAGATGAAATAAAGTATTGAATAAGTGTATAAACACGTGAGGTATATGTGTATTATTATTGTATATAGATAGGTGGATATGTGTTCCTATTCAAATTATTTTCATGCAAGTGGGTCGTATACGACAAAATTGGTGCAGTGGCAGCCTCAGTTATTCAAATAAATTTTTTGACATTTAAGTTATTAGAAATAAATGAGTTAGTTAGAGTTGACTCAGTTAGTTAGTTGGATGGTTAAGTTTAAATTTATATACATAGAGCTATTGTATTTATTGTTCAGTAATCTTCTTAATCATCAATTTATATATAAACTCTTTCTATTATTGTCGTTACTTTCTTGTTCGTGTTTGTGACTGCAAGTAAGTTGCATGTTCTATTTTAATAATAGAATGGTATCAGTAGCACTGGTTTTGCTGGTCTTAGGAAGATTCACTAAAAGTAAGGATGGGTTATGCCAAGATCATTCCCTAAATATAAGAAGCAAGGAGATCAAAAAGGTCGCAATGGTGATCCTGATGTTGTATTTGAAGGTTATGAAAGTGCAGAAGTCATGTGTGTTTCAGAAGAAAATGACAAGTAAAAATGGATCTTGGACTCAAGGTGCATATGCCATGTTGGAATGGTATTGTTAGGAAACAACAAGGCTTGCAAGATGATTGGAGTTGGTGCCATAAAATTGAAACTAGTTGATGGAGGAATAAGGATCATGCAAAGGGTGAAACATGTGCCTTCCTTGAAGAGGAACTTAATCTTTATTGGGATGCTTGACAAACAAGGTTGTGTGTGCAAGGTTGAAGGTGGGGTCTTGAAGATCACTAAGGGTTCTATGGTGTTAATGAGAAGAAGGTTGAAACGTTGCTTGTATTTTCTTCAAGGAAGCACTCTAGTAGGCATTGTTGCTGTCGTCTCTATGCATGTTGATTCACTAGCCAGCCTTTAGCATAAAAGGCTTTTTCATTTTAGTGAGGGAGGATTAAAAGAACTTAATTAGCAAACAAAAGTTGTTGGGAAAGGACAACGTTGATGCATTGGAGTTTTGTGAGCATTGCATCTTTGGCAAAGTAAAAAGTTGAAGTTTGCAATTGTTGTCCACAACACAAAAGGGACGCTTTACTACATTCATAGTGATTTGTGGGGGCCATCAGCCATCAAGAGTTCCCTCTCATCAAGGAGCAAGGTATTTCTTATTGATGTTTTTCAAGGTGTAGATTTATATTCTTAAAAACAAGAATGAATCATTTGCAAAATTAAAAGAATGGAGGGCACTAGTTGAAACTCAAATCAGTAGGAAAGTAAAAAAAATTAGAACCAATAATGGTTTGGAGTTTTGTCATGTAGAATTTGATAATTTTTGCTAAGAGAATGGCATTGTTAATTTTTGCTAAGAGAATGACATTGTTAGGCATAGAACAGTTAGAAGAATCCCTCAAATGGGCTTACTCATGAGAGAATGAACATGACAATTATGGAGAAAAAGTAAGATGTTTGTTGTCTAATGCTAATTGTTTTGCACATTTATAGGCTGAAGTTGTGATGAATATGACTTACTTGATAACTAGATATCTATCTACTACCATTGGAATGAAGACACTAGAGGAGAAGTGTGTTGGTCATCATCCCAACCTTAAAAGTCTGATGGTTTTTGGATGTGTAGCTTATGATCACATAAAACAATGCAAGATTGAGCTATTGACCTTGAAATGCATGTTTTTGGGGGTATCATAATGGAGAAAAGTGGTTCAGATTGTGGTCTACTGAGAAAAGTCAGCCCCAAAGTATTGATCAATAGGAATGTTGTGTTTAGAGAATTAGAAATGTTCTACTCAAAGATGGGCACAAAGCAACATCAACATGAACTAGTTGATGGTGAGAGGATTCAATTGGAGGTGGAGCCTTCTCTAGGATCAATCATTCAAGAGTAAGATGTAGAATCTTAAACTACAAATTTAGAAACTATTAAGGATACAACTCAACGAGATCAAAATAATTATCTATTGGCCATAAATAGGAGTAGGAGGACTATTACACATATATGGTTGCGTTTGCACTCACTGTTGTAGAGGAAATTGAAGGTGATGAGTCTAGGAGTTATGATGAAGTTGTGAATAGAAATCAATCTATAAATTGGATTAAAGTTATTAATGAATAACTTTTTGCATAAGAATAACACATGAATGTTGGTTGACAAGCCTATAGGGAAGAAGTTAGTCAAATGCAAGTGGTTATTCAAATTGTAGGAAGGAATCCTAGGGGTTGAAAAGCCTAGATTCAAAGCAAGGTTGGTGGGAAAGAGATTCACACAAAGAAAGGGCATTTATTTCAATGAGGTATTCCCTCTTGTTGTGAATCATTTTTCAATTTGTATGATGTTAGCCATGGTTGCAAAGAAAAATATAGAGTTGGAGCATCTTGATGTTAAGACAACTTTCTTACATGGAATGCTTGAAAAATAGATTCCTATGATTCAATCTCGGGGCTTTGTTAAGAAGGGTGAAGAAGACAAAGTTTTCTTATTAAAAAGGTCTCTCTATGGTCTCAAGCAATCACCAAGGTAGTGGTACAAAAAGTTTGATACTTTTTTTTGAAGAATGATTTCAATAGGTGCAAATATGATGAGTATGTTTACTAAAAAACTAAAGATAGTGTTGCTACTTGCTTCTCTATGTAGATGACATGTTAATTGATTGTGATAGCAAATAAGAAATTCAAAGGGTGAAAATGTTGTTGAAAAGTGAGTTTGAGATGAAGGATATGGGGGTTGTCAACAAGATCTTGAGTGTATAGATCATAAGGGACATGTCTAAATTAACTTTATTCATAAACCAGAACCATTACTTGACTAAAGTCTTGAAGAAGTTCGACGTAGATCAATCAAAAATAGTGATAACTCCCATGGCTCAACCTTTCATATTATCTGAATAAGAGATGTAATTCTAGATAAGATCAAGATTGAGGACAACCTAACTGATGCATTGTTAAGGCCTAAAATCAAACATTGATTAATATATCTACGTTAACTAAACAATAAAACATTAATCAATTACTAACCTATAAAATATTACCTACTTTAAAATATTTTATATCTTAATAGTTAATGAAATGCTCTAAATAATTAATAAAATATATCTTAAATACATTATTAATAATGTATCGATATCTTTTAATAGGTTTTTAACTATAAAGGTACTTCTCATCTCTTTTAAGTCAAAAAGAATATATCTTTGAATAGTTAATGAATCTCTTTTAAGCAAAAAAGAAATATATATATAT
>JBBPBT010000928.1:23117-34647 GCA_037974875.1 Cicer bijugum | reverse complement strand
CACAATTAAAATATCATACTAATAAAACAAATAAATTTAGACAACGCTACAATATAATTTAACATTAATATTTTTTTAAATTAAAAAACATTAAATAGTCAATCATATTTTTAAATTTTTGCATCTTATTTTTGGGTTTGTATTTTACATTTTATTTCATCAAATAAATGCAAGTACGTTAAAAAATAAATTAACAATCATAGTACAATGAGTCATACAATTATCCTATATAATAAATTATCATACGAATTTTATAAAATATTTTAAAAATTAAATTAGATAATTGTAATAAACATAATTTTCTCTCATTTTAATTTTTCTAATCATATTCAATTATTATAAATCAATAAAATAATATTATAAAATAACTATATTTATAATATATAAAATATCACTTACAAAACTTATAAAATTAATTAATATCCGCGCAGCAATCTAATTATATATTATTAATTAAAACCTATTATATTGTCATATAGTATTCTCTCATGTTCTAACCTAAATTGGGTTTTTAGCCATTTTTGTCCACTATAAAGTTTCAACCCAAATTTCACATATTCAAAATGTGTGTCGTTTAACAGAAAAAAGCACCAACAACCTAAAAATGAGGAGATTGGACTAAAAGTTGAACCTGCAATCTTATCAGTCGAGGTAGTATTTTTGGATGTGCAACTCATGCTTACCTACAATCTTATCAGTCGAGGTACTATTTTTGGATGTGCAACTCATACTTGCATGTCCCCTGTTTCTGTAAGTGCATTTGTTTGAAGGTTATTAAAGTATCAGTTTCTCTCTAGTTCTTAGCTTGTGGTTATTCCAATGGTGTCTCTGATTTGCAAATGACAGTTGCTACTGTATTTATAGTTTTTTCCTTTCAATTCAACTATACATCTTCGCCCTGAACTACATTATCATTGTTGGTTTGTTAATTGAGGAGTTACTTTGTGCTTTACAGACTAAAGTATTCAACATATAAATAAAGTGTGCTTTATAAATTTCAGGGAAGAGGCTTCAATGTACAAATTAATTTTGCTGAGGAAGCTGTCTAGGACTATGTTTCAACTGTACTCTCGATCCATGAGCGGGTATTTTTGAGGCACTTAAGTCAGTGTCTTTACATATGTTGTTCTGTGCTGCTTGCATTAGGCTTAGTCATGGACACACCAAAATATGTGTGTTGATTTTAATTATATATGCCAAAAGAACTTTATACAAAACATCAGTTCCATGTGCAAAGATGCACATAGTTCCAACAGTAAGTGATGACACATATGAACCTTGACCGTTTCTGAAACATTAAAGTATCATAACAGAGTGGTTATATTACACTTACAGCATATCATATTAGTATTTAATTTCTTTAGCATATCATAAATGACGGAAAACATTAGTATTTAATTTCTTTAGTATTGAATAGTATTCAATAAAACATTTTTGGTTTAATAAGGGAGTTTGAAAAACAAAATTCTAGGAAAACATTTCTATTTGTTTTTATCATATTAATCAATATTAGTTGATAAGAAGTTGATAAAATAAATTATTTAAAATATAATAATATAAATATTAGTTGTAATGAATAAATATTTAAAATGATACTGAAAAATTAATAGTTACAATGTGGTTTTATATTTGTTATATATGTATACTAAAACAAACGAAACAATAAATAAAAATAATTTAAAAATAAAAATAATAATAATAAATTTTGATAATATTTTTTATAAAATCAAGATTTAACTAATAAAATTAATAGAATATAACAAAATTTTACAGAATTGTTTTTAAAAAATCAACTATTTAATATATATAAATATGACTATAGTTAGACTTTACAATCCCTTTATACTTTTAAAATATTACATTCATTATCAAATTGTGATAGTATTCATACTCACACCATAACATGTATGACACAAAGAGTCATATTTAATTTATGAACAGTGATAGTGAATAAATTCTTATAAAATTAAAGTAGTAAAAGATTCACTAACAAAGTCTTACAAAATCTAATAAAATGCTTTTTAAAAAATAGTCCGTTAAATTTTGAAAGATTTTAAATAATACAATACTTTTTATAAGTTGTAAAAAGTGTTGATTTTAAATAATATCACTAGATTTCTACACTTTATTTAAATAATCCTAATTGAATAACTTAACACTTCTCCATTACATAAATATCTTTAAAAAAAAATTCAAATCTTAATTGAATACGTCCCTTAAGTATTTTATTATTTATTGATTCATTTCTTTCTTTCATTTTTTTTAATATTTTTTATGAATTTATATTTTGTTTCAAATGCTTTTTTTTCTTCTCATTATACTTTTTGTTGTAAGTATTTATGAATGAAATGTTTTAATTTTCAATTTTTGTCACTTTATAAGTTATAAATGTTAAACATTTTGATAATTTATATTCTTTTATGTCATTAGTCAAGATTTGATAGACATAAATAATAAACTAATAGAATTTAATCAAAAATAAAATATACTATTAGAAATTACCAACAATAATACTATTCACACCCCCCATATTGCTATTCACACCCCTCAAAATTATAAAAATAATTAATATGATCAAAATGTCCTTCCCTTTATTTCATCTTCTTCATAACATTACATCTTCATCTTCTTCATAACCAAACCCTTGATAGAAATTGTAAGTGTTCTTCATATTCATCATCAATCATCATCCACCATTTTCATCAAACATCTTCATCAATCATCAATCAATCATCAATCATCATCAACCAAGTTCGAAAACCCAGAAACGTACGTGAACTCAATTCACGTACGTAAAAAAAATGCAAAAATCCAAACCTTACGTAAACTCAGTTCACGTATGTGTACGTGATTTCACGTAAGGTTTGGATTTTTGCATTTTTTTTTACGTACGTGAATTGAATTCACGTAAGGTTTGGATTCAGTTCACGTACATGAACTCGGTTCACGTAAACTCACATGAATTGCAGTTCACGTACCAAAATTTTTTTCAAATTCTGTTGAGTGCGCAATTTCAGTTCACGTACATTAACTTAATTCACGTAAACGTATGTGAATCCAGAATGCGTACAATATGTGGATTTAGGTTTCAAACTCCATTAATTACGCAATCTGAGTTCACGTACGTTTACATGAATTCAGATTGCGTAGAGTTTGAGTTTTTTATTTTTTTTAAACATACGTGAACTCAGTTCACGTAACAACATAACGTACGTGAACGGAGTTCACGTAAAATCTCCAGATTTACAAAAAAAATACGAACCTCAAATCAGAGCAACAGACATACATTTTTATGTAGTTTTAACCACAATGTGATGATCAAATTGATGTGTTGTAAGTTATTAGTGAGTGATGTAACTTTTTAATAATTTTGAGAATGGGTTAGTGAGGTATGATGATTTTTGTATGTGAGTTAGTGAGGTGTGATGAAATTTGATAAAAATGAGTTATGGAATAATAAATGTGTAATATTGATGACAGGGGCATTTTGGATATTTTAATCTTTTTTAAATTTTAAGGGGTGTGAATAGCAAAATGGATAGTGTTAGTAGCAATTTTGAATTACCAAAGTTTTTGCTCTATGTAATTTAAGATACTAAAATAGAACAAAAATAATTTAACAAATTAATTTTTCTCTTGTTTGTTATATTACCAAAATCAAATAGACTAAACTTAAGAGACTAAAAATATAATTTAGACTATGTTTTATTTATGATAATTCATGTTTTTTATCATTGTAAAATGACCACTTTATTGTAAAAAAATGTTTAGTCCTTAATTTAAAAAAATTTGTCTCATAATTCAAGATCTTTATTATTTCAGGCCATAATAATATCTTCCCATGTCTTGTTGATACAAGCAAACCTGATTTAGTCCATAAGCAACGAGTTGAGTCTCACTCAATCTGAAAAAATAAAGACAAAAAAAAGAAAGATGAACTTAGTTCGGGTCACCCTCTAGATTATCCGTCCCGTCTTAAAATACATTAAGCACAAAAAGAAATTTTATTTTATCTTATTCTACTACACTAACTTAATTTAGTGTTTGAAAATTTTGTCGACTCCCTTGTCCATTTTTTTTTAATAGACTCCACTTTTCTTCTAATAGACTCTTTGTGTTCCTCTTGTTTTTTTTTTATGTCAACTTTCATTATCTTCTCCAATCATACAATTATTATTATTATTATTATTATTATTATTATTATAATACTTATTATTTGGTGACAAGAAGTAGGAGAACAAAAGTCTATAGACATATGTTTATTTTGATTATTGTTTATACTCTTTAATTTTAGTATTATTTTATTTATAAGACAATATTGTTTTGATACTACTCTTAATTAAAGAGTATGACTATTATGTGATGAAAATTTTATGGGCCGAGCAGAAAAGTATGTTACTTGTTTTGATTAAATAGTTTGTATTTTATATGAAAATGTTAAGAGTTACTAATTTTAAATGAATTAACAAGTGGTAATCGTAAGTGTTTTGTTATAAGTTACTTTAAATTTATTATTTTTTTTTTAAAAAAAAGTATCAAGAATTACTAGTTTGCGGCTTGTCTTGAGACCAACCCGGTCTCGTCTAATTTTGTCTCGTCTTTATTGAACTTGCAACTAATCGGGTTTGATCGGCTTAAGGGACGAGTTAAGGTCTAAAAATTGGTCAAATCAAATATAAAGACCAGATAAAGGACATATCAAATCCGACCTAATCCGTCCTTTGTACACCCCTAGATATTATACTTATCATTATTTTGAAGTTGTTTCCTTTTTCTAACTTCAAACATTATTATCCCTGTGACTATACTTTGCCTTTTTGGCTTTGTATTGTAGAAAAACCAAAGGGATGAAAAACATGAGAAATGTATATGTTTGCTTTTCTCAACTGGATGTGTTTATCCAACTCACATTTATGCTTTATAACCCCCTTCTTTTGGTAAATTGTTGCCTTGTGATGGCCTATTTAGTTGCACATGAACTATAGTAGAAAAGTTCAATTTGGATCAAGTTTGAACTTTGAAACACATGAGTTTAAGCCAATAATTAATTTTGCTTTTAGAATTCTTTAAGCTAAAATTTGGAGCTTTTATCTCTACGATTGTTTTTAAACCTCAAATTTATAGTTTAACTCATTTTTAATACATACTTGATTCCACTTTTAAAGTTTTTTTTCCCAATCAGTTAGAGTTATAAATTAATTTTAGAGTTTTTTGTTTGTTTTTTTATCAGTTAGAGTTATAAATTAATTTTGACACATGTAGTTTAGTTGCAGATTAAAATTGCTTCTAACTTGAAGCTATAATTTGTAATTTTTGAATCTAAACACAATTTTTTTTTATCAACGTTTAACTATAATCAATTTTAATTACAGTAGAACCAAACACAATTATTCAGAATCAATTTTACAAGACTAATCTATTCAAAATAATTTTTTCACCAACTTTTCTATCCGCTCTTTTCTCTTAACAATAAAAAACATAACAGCATGACAAAGAAACTTTAATTTAAACTATGATAAATCAAACTAAACAAATATAAACTCCATCCATTACATTTGGATATAAAATTAACTTTTCCTTGCTCTCATGTACTATTTGTAAACTCTGGATGAAAAATGGAACCACATGCAAATGCTTGTTATTAAAGTCACAATGTCTTGCCAAAACCATAAGCATTGTCTACAATAGCAAGCAAGGTGGGATTTTTGTCCCTTCTTAGGTTTTTAATATAGATTTGTTTTCATTGAACTAAATTTTATACTAAGAAAAATGTCTTAAAGATTCTATTTCTCTTGCTTTGCTACATATACACTTAATGATATTCAATTATAAAAAATATATGACATGGCAATATTAGCCGACCGCACCTAGTGGGACAAAACTTTGTTGTTGTTGTATATTACATTCAATGTATATTCATTGAAGAACTCGAGATTCTTATTAGACACTGACAGAAGGCCAACATATCGGTAGGAACAAAGAAAATCCATGAAGATCGTGTTTTTTCAGAGGAGATTCATGGGACATCAGGGGTAACCTGAAGTCTCCATGTCACATACTTGATATACATATAGTTGATGCCGATAGCAACTCCAAAACCCAAAACCGATGAAAGAAGTATTGAATAAATGGGCGCCATATGCAACTGCAACAAAGTAAGCTACAAAGCATGAGTACGTCAAGAGTACACTTTAAAAAAAATCACACAAATCATAGGATAATGTATTTGAGGCCTGTTTGGATTAATTTATGAGTTTATGCATTGATATAAACACTTGTGAAACTAATTGGGTGACTTTATGGGTCCATAAGTTGTTTTCAACTTATTTTCATAAGCTCTTATTTCCATAAGCTCTCTGAATAATTTATGAAAACAACTTATAAATTATATGAAAACAGATTGACTACATTTTATCTTTTGTTATAGAAATAACTTATACATAAACACTTATATGACAAACATTTAATTAAACTGTTTACCAAAGAGGACCAAAAGCCATATATGTTTGATCTTCTAAAACAATGACACAATGCTTCCACTCCAAGGAAACACAGACGAAGATGCATGTCTATCTAGCATTAATCCTGATAAACGATAACAAGAAATCAAGACATTCTAATTTCTAACTCACCCAAGTATAAAACAGATGCACAAATACAGCCATAAGTGCAAACTCAAGAGCAGCGTAGGTCCATATATACTCTTTTATTGCTGCAAACAACACGAGGAAGCATTTACTTAACATTCAAAGAAAGGTCAATATCATTAGTTCATAACAAAGAACAAAAAAATGAACTTCATTTCTGTTTCAGAGTTTATACCGAGAACGATTGCTAAAACAGATGCCAGGAGGCCCAAGGTAAAGGCAAAAGGTGCTGAAATAATGATAGCTTGAGTCTTCAAATCATGAAGCTAATCAGTGAGACAAAACTAACATCAGAGTATGAAGAAATTATTTCTCCTCTACTTTTTATTCAACTGATCAAACAGTAAATATATAGGCTAAACAAAGAAATAAAAAAGGAAACAAAAAATAGGCAATTCCGGTAACTAACTAAGATGCAGTAATTTCTAATTTTTTCTATCACGAAATGTTAGTTGTTAGTAGTAAAAACCGGACCAGATGGTTAAACTGAGAATCGGCCAGTCTAGCGGTTGGTTCAACCATGGTTGATTCACAGTTCTATAGAACCTGATAAAACCGGGTTGAACCCCATTTGGTTCAACCCGGTTCACTTTTGTCTGTGTTTTTTAAATACATAGTTATTTCTTTCTTTTTTAGTAATCCGGTTCAACCATGGTTGAACTGACTGAACCATGACCCAAAAGTCTCAACAGTTCGATTTCTGGTCCTGTTTTGACAACATTGGTTTGAGCACTAGACCTCCTTTAGTAGTCTCAACTAAACCACTTGAGTTATTCAGTAACCTCTTATGAAATTCAAGATTCCCTTCCAACAAATACACAATCAATTATTATTGAGCAGTGAAATGTCTGAAAAGGAAAGGAATTTTAATAGCAACTCCAGAACATTGATTGTTCTAATTCCTTTTCAGAAAGGGGAATATGTAATGTGATCTTAGAAATGCAAGGGTAGTTACTTCTTATTTTCTTCTTACACTCACTCTCTCGTACATGATATATTTGTGCTGTGATTCGTCTAATATATACACAGATATTTACATGAATATGAATAAGTTGTGTTTAAGGTCCGACATAAAATATATGCTTATAAGAAGATGTAAGTAGTTATTTAGAAGATGTAAGTTATTTCAAAGAAAATAGGCATACCAGTAGCTGTTCAAGAAAGAAAAAGTAGCATATCGTGCTTATTAGGACAAGCACCACAAAGTCTTGCCAAGCACTGTAAAAAGAGATAATACAAAATTAATAATACTAAATAAGTTACATAACTTTAGTTTGAAATATGAATGCTCATGGATTAAATGCTTCAGAATAGAACAACCTGTTAATTTGTTTTGAATGGATCTCCGAAGTTATACTTTGTTAGTAACTATATTTACGATGAACTAAGAATAACTCACTAATGTTAAAATCTACGATTTTAACTATTTTATCTTTTATTGTTCCATAGTTGATGTAGAGGTTCAAAACTATACGCATCAGAATAAAAATTATAGAAAAAAAAAATGAATATAATATAAGTTGGATTTTATATTAAAATGAACTAATGTATAACACGCATTAAAGCTTAAGTTGTAAAGTGCAGGTTTAAGATTGGCTTTAGATTTAACAGAAAACAGTGTACTGAAAATTCTGTATGAGCAATCTAATGCTAAAAGAACACCTATAGTCAGTAGTGCAAAAATATTAATTTAATTCGGGAACATGCCTTTCAAAATCACCTCACCTTAATGTTTCTGAACTTAAGCTCCGATGATCCTGCAACTGTCTGTTTCTTTGTTGAACAGAGCTGGACACACGGAGCAAGGTAACCGGTAAATTCTGAACCTCCTGTCCGCATACCTCACATTTCTTGTTTCCTTTTGTGCTGAACCATTTGATTAAACATTCTTCATGTACCAATGTCAGGTCACCTTTGCAACTGCATTCCATTTTAAACGTATTTCTTTCGTCGCACACATCAAGACATATCCTACACACTGCTTCCTCTTCCGGAATTTCTTCATCGTCAACAACTTCTACTGGCACGGGAGTTATTTGATCTGCTTGGCCAAATTTTTTGGTTTAGTATGAAAAGTTCCTATATGATTAAACTATGGCAAAAGAAATGGAAAATAGCTAGACGTCGATAGCAAATTAACAGGTCGAAAAGTAGGGATGTTTGAAACTGTAAAAGCATAAAATAAATGACATAACCTACCATCATTTGTATCTTCTTGTTCCTGTTCACTGCGGATATTAAAAGAGACAGATCTTACAATAACAACATTTCGTCCAGGTACAGAAAGGGACCTTGAAACCTTAGATTTAACATCTTTCTGCAAAAATTTAACAACAATCAATTTTTCCCTCAAAAAACTCAAATATCCTAAGGCAAAGCATAATTTGATGCAACAGTGTGTGTATCAAATGCTTTAAAAATAGTAAAAATGAGTTCGAATCAATAAGTCATTATGCTCTTTACAATACATCATTAAAAATCACACTATGATATGATCAGTTTCATTTTCACTTTTTGGTAGAGACATATAATCAGTGGTAAGTTTTGACCTTGTAAACTCAAAGAAGGAAGTTTGAATTCCATTGGGTACAATTGTAAAAGGATCACTAGTATCACTTTAATTAAAAAAAAAAAAATCTTCAATAGCATATTAGATATAATTTTGTTTAATATGACTCTTAACCCTGAATTTGATTGTGGAATAGAAGAGGACTTACAGGTGGCTTAATCTGCTGTTGTTCATTATATGTCCTAGCAGACACGGGCGTAGAAACTGTAGGCGACACCAACACATTCTGTCCATGTCTAACAGGAAGAGAAGTACATCTTGACCATACAATTTCAGATATGGAGGCCATATTAGTACTCTCTGCAGCTGTCTTAGGGTCTGAATTAAGGAGGCTGCTTCTTTCACCATCTGCTATTACTGCATTTGCTTTTCTTTTGAAGCTCAAAGCCCGCAAGGTGCTGCCAAACCCTAAAGGTCTAGGTGGAACTTGAAGTGAAATATCTGGACGCCTCCCACTGGTTCCACTATCCGAAACTTCTTTGTCTAGCCCCGTGTCGGTCTGATATAACAAAGGCAGTTTAACAGACAAAAAAAGATTAGTCACAACAATTTAACATAAATTGTCAAAGTGCCGCATAAATATATATATCAATGAGTGAACACTTAGAAGAGCATACTGAAAGTGAAAAATACAATGCAAGAACTTCAACAGATCGCATGTTACAAACACGATTCCTCCATCAATAACTACTCATCCTCAAGAAGCTAAGGCTTAAAGGAATTTGAGGTGTTAAAGGATCAAAGTTCAAACCCTGCTGAATGAGAAAATAGTAACATAACAACTAATATACTAACATTTGCCTATAAAAAAAAATTATCGGAATTCTCTTGTCTCGCATAGAGGTTCAAGAATGAAATAAACCATTAAAGAAAATGACACCAGCAAAGTCTATAAAGTCTATAAAACAAAACACAGTATTATATTACCAGTTAGAGAGAGTTACATAGTCTCTCTTAACAACTCATCGACTTCAATGACCTTCACAAACACATACAATTGCAACACCTATTAAGAACTAAAATCATAAATTCTTTATCAACAATTCATGATCAAAAATAAAAAAATTCACCTCCTTGAATAATAAAACAACCGCATGCATGGCTTTTACCCCCTTTTTTTTCTTTCTAATTGACACTGCAAACAGATCTACAAAACCATGTTGAAATAATTTGCAGGACATGCATGATGATGACGACAATGAAATGCTCTCAGGTAAGTTAGCTATAGAAACATTGAATTGAAATTGAAACATCACATGTGTTTGTTTCAATTCGATCTCACACCCCACAAAATAGATAGAAAGAGAAGATTAACATAAACATTCTAAATATAGAAAAATAAATAAATAAAAAACTAAAAAAAAGTACTTTCAGAAACAGTTTTGTTAACTTAAGTATACACTTAATAATAAGCTAAGATTTGAAAACTCTTTACATCAATTGAATCAAACATAAATAAAATAAAATAAAAAAATTCATGTTTTGAAAATGAAATAGCAGTAATTACTGAAAAGGCAGCAAAAGGGAGTAAAAAGGAAGATTGGAAAATGGAAATGGGTGAAAGAAAAAAAAGAAAAGGAAAGAAGTTTATGAGAGGCAAACCTGGTGGGGTTGATGAGGGGTTGATGGTTGATTTTGTGGCATTGTTTGTTATGAAAAGAAACACAATAAGAAAAGTTAAGTAAGGAAGAATAATAAAAAGGAAAGAGAGATTAAAGTAATGGTCAGTGAGAGAATCCAACAAACACACTTACAGCAGAGGAAAGAAAAATAATGATCCAGGAACTGTTGCTGAGGATGTATGTCGTGTTGTTGCTTAAATTATTATTTTATTTTATAACTTACCAAACTATTTAGAATTGATAAATTAATTTCATAAATTAGTAAAATCTCCTTATATTCATAATTCATTTAAAGAAGGAAAAGTTATTCTTAACATATACAACTCTTTTGATTTTTAAGGTATTTTTTCTGGTATTTTTTAATAATATTATTTATATAGTTTTTAATATAAAATATTTCACTATGTATTCATTTCAATTTTTTTAATATATATATATATAAAATAAATAAATAAATAAATAATTCAATTATTATGAAATGAGTGAAGAAGTATCCAAACATACACTTTTGTGTCTGTTCACTTTTCTATTGTAACAGTGATGTTAATATAAATGTATTTTTTGTGTGTAATTCTTATCTTGATTTGAAGTAGAATAGTTAAATATTTACAACAACAAAATCTAGAACGAGTTAAATTAGTTTATATAATTATAACTGTTGAACATATATATTAGCACAATTGACATTCTTA
>JBBPBT010000899.1:5706265-5719035 GCA_037974875.1 Cicer bijugum | reverse complement strand
CAAAAATTAAATTTTCAAGTTCTAACTATATAATTCAAAATATTAATTACATAGTTAAAATTTTTTTTGGAACTTATTTTTCTAATAAATTATATTTAACAATTGATATTATTTCCTAAAATCATGTAATATTTTGTGATGGTTTACAAAATTGAAACAAACAAATTAAGGAAAAAAATTTATAAAAATAAATTTTGTTAATGAATAATGCAAATGAATTCTGAGTGTAAACTACTGTAATGACGTTAGTCTTGTAATCGATACACAAAATATAAGAAATCTAATTTGCGAGAAAATAGACCAAGTAATCAAATAGTTTTATTGATTAAGTTTGAGTCGTTTCATTGTAAATAATTACATGCTCAAAACTCTTTTTAGAATTACCCTTTTAAAAATTAATATTAAAAACTAAACACAATTTTTTAAAAATATTTAATTTTAAAAAATTTATAAAAATAATTAGGCTTAATTGCACTTTTGGTCCCCCTATTATAGGTGAAAATTGAAAGTAGTCCCCCCTTTTGTTTGTCCCTAGTTTTAGTCCCCCAAACAGAATTTGAGGCCAAATCATGATGAGTTGTCATTTTTTTAATGATGTGTCAATAAAAAGGAGATGTGGCATATACTTACGTGGAATAAACTCATTATTATATTATTTCTGATTAAAAAATATAATTTATATTTTCAAAAATAATTTTAATAATTGTGACAATATTTCCCAATTCCACCATCTTCTTCCATATACCATCAAGCTCAAGTTTTGAAATCGGCTCCTGCACATAATCCGATTTCCTCTTCAAAAACTTCTCCTGTGATGAATGTCTTTCAAGCAATACATCAGTCAAGGTCCCAACCGGATAGTTATACCAAAATAACGTTGAATCAATCCAACTCATTTCAATACACTGTTCACCAACCAAACCCAATTCAGGAAACCTCTCAGTCATTACATCAAACAGTTCATCTGCAACTCCAAGAAACAAAGCATTGAACTTAGCCTTTATTGTTTTCTCACTCTTTCTCTTACAAGGACTAATAACAACTCTAATAAACAAACCATCATGTATCTTATCAGCAACATATTGCCACTGATGAACAACATCACCAGCACCTTGTTCCAATGTTTTTTCAACTCTAAAAACAGTCACAATTTTAGGCACAGAAACCAACCTAATCTTCCAAGAAACAATAACACCGAAACTAGCACCACCACCACCTCTAATATCAAGGAAAAACCAGTTCAAACCTAGATCCACCTTTCCCCATTGTTGTTGTTGTTGATGAAGAAGAAGAAAGAGTGGTAGAGAGAAATAGAAAGAGAGAGAGATAGAATGATTTTAGGGTTTTTATTGTACATCTTAAGGTTCACAATAATTTTAGGGTTTTGATTTTGATTTGTTCATGAGTGAATGATTTTAGGTGTTTTTTCTTTTAATTTAATTTTAACAATTTAATTGTAATTTTAAAAATATTATCACAATTATAAAAATGATTTTTAAAAATATAAATTATATTTTTTAATCAGAAATAATATAATAATGAGTTTATTCCACGTAAGCGTCTGTCACATCACCTTTTTATTGACACATCATTAAAAAAATGACAACTCATCATGATTGGGCCTCAAATTCTGTTTGGGGGACTAAAACTGAGGACAAACAAAATGGAGGGACTACTTTCAATTTTCACTTATAATAGAGGGACCAAAATTGCAATTAAGCCAAAAAATTAATTGAATAAGTAATATAATTAATTTACAAAAGTGAATTTCAGAAGAAAAAAAAATTAGTGCAAATGAGTTTTGGCCAAAAATATAACAATTGACTTTTAGTAAAAATTTATAAAATAAAAGTCTTAATACTTTTTCAAAGTAATATCATTTATTCACATTTATTACACCAATTTTTTAGTCTATTTAATTGAAATGATGTTATTCTTGTCACAAAACAAAAAAATATATAGTAAATACAAGCGCTCCTTTTACAGCGCTTACTAAATACAAGCGCTGTTGCAAGTATATTTTAAAAATAACGGAGCCTATAACAGCTGCGCTTTAATGACAAGCGCTGTAAAAAAGCACTGTTGTAGGGTCATATAGCGTTTGCGCATAATGTTTACAAGGCTTTAACAACGCTTGTACACAAGCGCTATAAACAGAAGTGCCCTCACATAATGTGTTACAGCGCTTTTAGGACAAGCGTTGTAAAAGACATGCACTTTAAAAATAATTAAATTACCTATTACAACGTTTTTTTAACAAGCACTGTGAAAGACATGCGCTTTCAAATAATTAACTTACCTATTACAACGCTTTTTTCACAAGCGCTGTAAAAGACATGCACTTTCACATAATTAAAGGACCTATTAGAGCGCTTATTCTACAAGCGCTTTACAATCATTCACTTTAAATAAAAATCATTTACTTTTAAATAAATAAAAACAAATTTACGAACCCTCATAATCTCTACTCTGGGAACCCTCATATCCTCTACTACTGTGCGGCCATCTACGTTATCTCAGGTATTTATTAATTTATTGTTGTAAAAAATCTTTAGTTTTTTAATAATTGAAAACTAATAAATTGTTACATATTATACCTTTTCTTTTTGAAATTTGTTGATCTGTTCTATTTTGAAATCTTTTCTGTTTTGAAAATGTTACATAATAATGGACCTTGGTTTCCATTTTCCAATATTAGATATGTTGATATTGGTTTCTTTTTGAATTTTTTTGATCTGTTCAATAACTTATTATTTTTGTAACTATATTTATATATGTCATATAATATGGATCGGAAATGGATGTCTGTCAATCGATTGTCAAAAGAGTATGAAAATGGAGTGAAGGAGTTTGTTGAGTTTGTAGTGAAGAATGCAAAAGATCCAAATAGAGTCGTTTGTCCTTGTTTAAAATGTTGTTTTGGAAAACACGTTAGAGAAGATGAATTGGAAGGACATTTAATATGTAATGGAATTGATCAAAGCTATACATGTTGGATAAGACATGGTGAGAAAAAAAAAAGGAAACATTAATTTTGAGAATGGTTCGACATATGTTTCAACTGACTTAGATACAAATACATATGAGCCGGACCGAATTGAGGAGATTTCAAAAGCAGTTGAAGAAGATCTTCGAGATTGTCCTAAAATATTTGAGAGTTTGTTGAGTGATGCAGAGAAACCATTATATAATGGTTGTACTAAATTCACAAGACTGTCGGCGATATTAAAGTTGAACAACTTAAAAACGAGTAATGGATGGTCTGATAAAAGCTTCACAAAATTATTAACACTCTTAAAAGATATGTTGCCAGATGATAATGAACTTCCCAGTCGAACCTACGAGGCTAAACGGATTTTGTGCTCTATTGGCATGAGTTACGAAAGGATTCATACGTGTCCTAACGATTGCATTTTATTTCGAAACGAATATGAATTACTAAAGGTGTATCCAAAATGCAACGTCTCTCGATATAAGAAGAAAGAATCTACTCCAGCAAAAGTCGTGTGGTATTTTCCTATAATACCAAGATTTAGGCGCATGTATCATAGTGAAGAAGATTCAAAACACTTGACATGGCGTGCAGATGAAAGAATTAGAGATGGAATGTTTCAACACCCTACAGATTCCCCATAATGGGCAAAAATTGATCACGAGTGTCCTGAATTCGGGATAGAGTCAAGAAATCTAAGACTTGCACTTTCTACTGATGGAATGAAACCACATGGTCTTCAAAGCATCTCACACAACACGTGGCCTGTAATATTTTTGATTTATAACCTACCTCCATGGTTATGTATGAAGCGTAAGTTTATGATGTTGTCTCTGTTAATTTCTGGACCCAAACACCCGGGGAATGATATCAACGTTTACTTGACTCAAATAATTGAAGATTTAAAACTTATGTGGGAGACAGGTGTGGAGGTTTATGATGGGTATACGAAAGAACGTTTCAATTTGAGGGCTATGTTGTTCGACACAATTAATGATTTTCTATCATATGGTAATTTATCAGGATAAAGCATTAAAGGTCAGTGTGCATGTCCTATATGTGAACAGAGTACAAATTGGATATGGTTGAAACATTGTAAGAAGAACGTGTTTCTTGGACATCATAGATTTTTACCTTATAGTCATCAATATCGAGGGTGGATAAATGCATTCAATGGAAAGTAAAGCTCCTTTAGCACTGATTGGATATCAAATACTTGAAAAAGTACAAGGTTTGACCAATAAATTTGGCAAACCTTTTGCGGGAGAGCTGATCAAAATTGGGTGGAAGAAAAAGTCAATTTTCTTCGAATTGCCATATTGAAAGTCATTGCATATAAGACATTTCCTCGATGTGATGCATATTGAAGAAAATGTATTTGATAGTGTTATTGATACGTTACTCAATGTTCTAGGAAAGTCTAAAGATGGCATCAATGCAAGATTGGACTTGGTCGATATGGGAATAAGAAATGAATTGGGTCCCGTAAAGAAAGGAAATTGAACATATCTACCTCCACCGCTCATACTCTATCTAGAAAGGAAAAATTTGTTTTATGTAAATTTCTACACGAAGTTAAAGTTTCAGAAGGATACTCTTCAAACATTAAAAATTTGGTTTGTATGAAAGACCTCAAGTAAAAAGGTTTGAAGACCCATGATTGTCATTTCTAATGGAGCATTTGCTACCAATAGGTATACGTTCCATTTTACCTGAAAAAGTTCGACGAGCCTTAACTAGATTATGTTTCTTCTTTAGGGAAATTTGTAGTAAAGTGATCAATCCTAAGAAATTACCGACATTGCAGAGGGAAATTGTTGTTACTTTGTGTGAGCTTGAAATGTATTTCCCACCCTCGTTTTTTGATATAATGGTTCACCTTACTGTTCATCTGGTTAAGGAGACACAACTTTGTGGGCCAGGTTATATGAGATGGATGTATCCGATAAAACGATATATGAAAATATTAAAAGGGTACATAAAAAGTAGAAATCGACCAGAATGTTGTATTGTTGAACGATACATTGTTGAAGAAACTGCTGAATTTTGTACTGAATATATGTCCAATGTTGAATCCATAGGGTTTCACATGTCTCGTCATTCGGGAAGAATATCAGGAGAAGAGATAATTAGAAGGAGACTACTGACTATATCAAGGACAGAATGGGAGCAAGCACAATTATATGTTCTGCACAATGATGATGAGGTTCAATCGTATGATACAATACACATGGATCAGTTATCTAGTTTGAACATGAATAGGAATCAAAATTGGATAACTCGAGAGCACAATCGAAGTTTTATAACCTGGTTAAAAAATCACATAAAGTCAAAGTTTGATATAGACCCTAGATCAATTTCACAGAGATTGAGATGGCTAGCAAATTGTCCAAGTTTACATGTCTTTTCTTACACTGGTTATGTTATTAATGATGGCTACACCTTTTATACCAAAGAACAAGATGATAAGACCAATATGCAAAATAGCGGAGTCACTCTCGTAGCTGAAGCGATGCGTGTCTCAAAAGCAAAAGACAAAAGCCCAATATATGCAAATCTATCATATTTTGGGGTTATCGAGCGCATATGGGAGTTAGACTACACAATGTTTCGTGTTCCCATATTTGGTTGCAAGTGAGTCGATAATAATAATAATGGCGTTCAGATTGATGAGTCAGGGTTCTTGCTTGTCGTTTTTAATAGGGTGTGATACAAAGACGAGCCTTTTATTATAGCGTCCCAAGCTCAACAAGTGTTTTATGTCACTGATCTTGTTGATGATAAATGGTTTTTTGTCCTATCGACCAATAAAATAAGTGATGATAAAAATAATAATGAAGATGTTGGTAATGATCTTTTATTTGCAACATCAAAACAACCACATGAAATTGATTCAACTGATGATGTTTTATATCTTAGAGATGATCATGATGAGGGTATTTGAATTAATCCATCGTTTCGTATTATAAATGGACAAACAAATGTGAATCCCACCAGGAAAAGAAGAAGGACATCTTAATGTACATGTTTAATTGTTTTATATAAGCCATGTAATCTGAACTGAATTAATGTAAATTTAATTGTTTGCACATGTTTAATTGTTTTATATAAGCAGCCATGTATTTGATTTTGTGATTAATTTATTTTCTACTTATAGTTAGCTTGATTTGAGTGTTTTATACTAAGTTCATGTAATTTAATATAAACTAGTAATTTACATGAACTGAACTGAAAAAGAGCCTTATATATAAAAATAGAACAAGGAGGCCTTTTAGAGCGTTTATTTGAAAAAACGCTGTAAAAGGCTTTAAAAAAAACATTCATATAACATAAGAAAACAAGGAGGTCTTTTACAACGCTTATTTGAAAAAGCGTTGTAAAATAGCCTTTTTAAAAATAAAATAAGGAGGCTTTTTAGACAGCTTTTCCAACAAGCGCTGTAAAAGGCTTATAAAAAATCGTTGTAAAAGGGTTTTACATATAACAGTAAACCGCTTCAGTTTCCTCTTCATTACGTAAACTTCACTATCATCTCAACCTTCATCTTTCTTCTCTTCCTTTGCGAACCCTATCATCTATTCCATTACAAACCTTATTTCCACGATCGTCTCCCTCATTTCAAACCTTATTTCCATCCACGATCATCTCTCACATTACACATAATATCTTTTCATTGAAATACGTAACCCTCATTACGTATTTCTTTGAACCATATTTCTGCGAATCATATTTCTACAAACCCTCATTTCTATGCATTACGCATTTCTTCGAACCCTCATTATTCAGGTATTGATGTTATTAATTTTTTGTTATTACTAAAATGCATGTTGAGCTTATTTAAGTTATACTGATACTGATATGTACTTAGAATATTGCATGTTGAGCTTGTTGAAGTTTTACTAAACTACACGCTGAACTTGTTGTAGATAAATGGATACTACCAAAGATTTAGAATGTCAAAATAAAGAAGTTGTCAACCCTAGGACTTACGAAAATGAAGTCAAACGTGGTGCAACTATAATGCAAAAGGTCATAAAAGCAAGGAGAAATGACATTAAATTAGAGGTATACTATACTCTGTTTGCTATTTATTTATCTTTTTTTAAAAGCATGTACTTACTATATGAGTTTATTAGGTTGGATGGAATGAGATTGGTCAGCCAATTGACCCCAACAGCTCCATGTTTGTAAGTTACATTGGGGTTGTTGTTCGTCAAAATATCCCCATTACAATTGATGATTGGAGAGATAAGGCGTTGAAGGATGCCAAAGATATACTGTGGAATGACATACAAGTAACTTTTTTGATCCACTCTTTTGTCATTTATAATTTTTTCCATTGAAATACTTTACTCAAATTATATCTTTATTTCGCTTGCAGACTGCTTTTGTTCTTGATGAGGGGAGAAAGAGTTACGTCTTGAGAGTAGCCGGGAAAATACACTGGGGTTTTAGATCTCACCTCTCTAATTTCTATCTAAAAGATAGAGAAGAAAATATGAATGCTGAAACTCCAAGAATATATAAACATTATATATCAAATGATGAATGGAGTGCATTTGTATCAAAATGTTCGGACCTCGCGTTTGTGGTAGGTGATTAATTTATTAGCTTTTGTGTTTTATTATTCATATTCATAGCGTATTTTAAATTTTTATACGATTGTTATTTTTTTTTATATTGAATATAAGTAAGGCAAATCGCGAGAGGGCAAGAAATCTGATGCACCCATACAAAAAATCACGTATGGGATATGCACGTCTAGAGCAAAAACTTGTAAGTAATTAAACATCACTTTTATATAATGAAGTAATTTGTATTATAAACTATAGTTTCTAACTAATATTTTATTTATGATCTTAATGAAAAGCAACAAAACACCCGATCCGATCAACCGTTGGGTCGTCATATATTGTGGAAGGAAGCTCGTGTAAATAAGGACGAAGTGGTTGACAACGAAAATATTCAAAAAGTAATAGAACTTTGTGTAAGTATATTATCACTTTAATATTTTTTAATATTGTATTTTATCACTTTAATATTTTTTAATATTGTATTTTAAAAATGATATTGAACTTATCTTTTTAATCCTACATATATTTTAGGAGAATATCGAACAAATTTCGAAAAATCAAGAGGGCAACAAAGCTAGTTGCAGGAACATTCTGGGTAAAGTGTTTAATGTGCCTGAGTATTCCTGTTGCATGAGGGGGAAAGGATTTGGTGTAACTCCTAAAAACCATTTTTTACAAGAGAAGCGCCAAAATCCATCCAATGAGGAAGTATTAGAGAAGCTCAAACTCCTATCAGAGCAAGTGGCTCTTGGTGAAGACAAATAAAGACAAGCAACTCCCGAATCAGCTCTAACGTGAAATACAAATGGAGAGTGAAAACGCAAGTTGCAACATCGGTCTCAAAAGTCTTCCCGAGGTAATTAATTACTTGTTTATATAATTACTTATGTATTTAATATACTTATGTATTAAATATACTTATGTATTAACCATGGATTTAGGGTGTCACTCCATGCGTGTTGTACTTATTCTCCTCTACTCATCGGAAGGTCGGAAAAGGAAAATTGTACAATACTTCGGGAGAAGTATTGCACAACACACCGATCCCTGCAGGCCATGTCAAAGTATCACCAATTATTGCTTTGGAACCAACTGCACCGTTGCCGATACCGAACAACGATGGAGATATTAAGTTTTTGGGCGAAGCAATTGGTAGTTATATGGCATGGCCCACACATCTTGTTGCCCTCGATAAGGTATATTTAATTAATTGAAATATATGTTTAATTGATATGTATATTTAATTGCTGATATTTTTCCACTCCTAACTTTAATTTCACATTTATATTTAGATTGTGAAAAAGCCTAAAGGGAATGATAAAAATATTCCTAGAAACGAATCAATTACATCGCCTGAAAAGGTTTGTCACATTTATTCCCTAAGGTTTGTCATTTTTTCAAATTCAATAAAATAACATTTAACCTCATTTTTTCATATTCAATCAAATAAACCACCCGCACAACAAAATAAAGCGGGCAAACCTCCAAAATTGGAGGGTAATAGAGTTGGCAAACTACAAAAGCTGGGGGGTAATAAAGCTGCCAAAGTTTCAGCTAGAAAACTGGATCAGGGACAATCGGTCGCTACTACTCCTAAAATAAGTCAGTCATGCCTTGCTAAATATGGGGCGTGTCTTGACATCCAAGTAAAAAGGAATATGGGCAGCAACGACGATTCATGCATAATAATCATTAATAAAGCTATATTCGGAGATGAGTATGAAGAATTTCTCGAAAAGGAGCACATGTACGAACTTCTCAATCATAAGGAGCTGAGTGCTACTACCATCAGTTTGTACATAAGGTAAAAAATACTATCAATTACATTTATTGGTAATTAATTAAATTTATTGGTAATTAATCTATTTGAAATTTTCGTTGAAGGTTTTTGTATGAGAAGGTTGTGTGCATGGGTAGATTGTCGAATAGATATTCATTCTTGTCTCCGCATAAGCTTTCAATGTGTAAACTCGATCCAGTTAATGTAAAGAATTACATTGTAGATATGTTATTAGGAAATATAGAGAAGGATAAATTGTTCTTTGCACCATATAATTTAGGGTACGTAATTATATATCATTTATTTATATATGAGATCTTAATTTATTAGTTGTGTAAACAAAATTGCCAACCAAATTTTTGTTGTTGTAGGATACATTGGGTGCTATTTGCAATCAATGCGACCTCTGAAGTTATATACTATTTAGATCCCTTGCATGACAATTACAACAATTACTTCGATATAAAGACTATGTTCGACACGTAAGTAATATTCATTTATTTCTTACATATATATATATATATATATAATGTGTTTGTTAATGCTATAATAATCACATTTATTTATTTGATAGTGCTTTACAAGTTTTTCGAGCTCAAAGAGGTGCTACAATGTCGAAGCAAAAGTCTAATAACATCACATGGATTCCAATAAAGGTTTGAAATATATGCCTTTAAAGTTTTATTTACAAATATATATATATATATATATATATCTTTACGATCAATGCACAAATATTTTATTGATTTATATGTTTTATTTTATAGTGCCCTCATCAAACTAACAACATCGACTGTGGGTACTATGTATTGCGATTCATGAAGGAGATTGTTGACATGAATCAAACTATTATCCTAGAAACGATACGGTATTTTCATTATATGATTTTGATATATAAATTATCTATATATTTGATTCTAACTTAATATGTTCAATTTTTATATTGCACAGTACTTTGACAATTCCAGTCCATCATACTCTGAGGAAGATCTAATGGAATTAAAGGAAGACTGGTGTTAGTATGTGCTTGAAATGAAGATTGTATGATTTGTTGGGAAATAGCATGCTGCAAAGGATCTGAATATATGGTAGCTAGTTATATTTTGTGTATTATGTTAGTTATATGTATATGAATAAGGCACAATATATGAACATGTATATGAATATGTGTTGTTGTACAACATTTGAATATGTATATGTAGTTAATTAAGTTATATATATGTATCTGAATATTCTGTTGTAAATTAATATATAAAGTTAAATTATATAGTTCTGTTTTTGTGTACTGATTGTGTGAATTTTTTCTGAATATGTATTTGAATATGTTCTGTTGTTGTGTGAATTGATTCTGAATGAAAATAATTTTGAAAAAAAAATTAAAAGACAACACTTTCTAAAAAAAATGCCATAAAAAGCCAAAAAACGCTTTTAAAAAATTAAATTTACAACGTTTTTAAATTAAAAAAAAAATTTCACCTTTTTACAACATTTTTTTTAAAAAAAAGCATTGTAAATGGTGCAATATAATGCATATATTGGGTGCACATTTTATAGCGCTTTTTGAAAAAGCGCGGTAAAATATGGCAATATAATGCATATATCGGGGACGCATTTTACAGTGCTTTGTAAATAAGCATTGTAAAAGATATACCCATTATATACATTATTATGCACTTTTTACAGCGCTCTTTTTAATAAGCGCTGTAAAAGATGCATAATAATGTATATAATGGGTGCACCTTTTACAACGCTTATCTTGAAAGCGCTGTAAAATGTGCATAACAAGCGCGCAATGTATCTACATGTTTTATAGCGCTTTTTAGTTTTAAAAAAGCATTGTTGTATCTTTTACAGCGCTAAAGTCCACAGCGTTTTATTTTTTGAAAAAGCGTTGTAAAATGCTTAAAAAAAGCATTGTGAAATCTTATTTTTCGCGTAATGTAGAAAAAAACAACTTTTGAAGAATGTAAAAATGAAAGTATTTATTTTCGTTAATTAAACTAATTTCTGAGTGTAAACTACTGTAATGACGTTAGTCTTGTAACCGATACACAAAATATAAGAAATCTAATTTGCAAGAAAATAGACCAAGTAATCAAATAGTTTTATTGATTAAGTTTGAGTCCTTTCATTGTAAATAATTACATGTTCAAAACTCTTTTTAGAATTACCCTTTTAAAAATTAATATTAAAAACTAAACACAATTTTTTAAAAATATTTAATTTTTAAAAATTTATAAAAAAAAATTTATTGAATAAGTAATATAATTAATTTACAAAAGTGAATTTCAGAAGAAAAAAAAAATTAGTGCAAATGAGTTTTGGTAAAAAAATATAACAATTGACTTTTAATAAAAATTTATAAAATAAAAGTCTTAATATTTTTTCAAAGTAATATCATTTATTCACATTTATTAGACCAATTTTTTAGTCTATTTAATTGAAGTGATGATATTCTTGTCACAGGACAAAAAAAATATATAGTAAAATCAAACAAAATGACTTCTCAAAGCTATCAATTTTCTTATCTTTTTGGAATTTTATGCATTACTTTGATTTTGACTTCGGGTGAGGGGAAAAGTCAATTGGCACATTTTTATCAAAAAAAGTCTTAATTGAAAGTTATTATTACATGTTGTATTAGTATATGTATTTTCATCGTCAAAAGAAAAAAATAACTTAAGTTGTTAATCAGATATAAGTCTATAACTTTTTAATGAAGTCGCATTAATATTTTGTTGAAATTTTGGAAAAGATGAATAAGGAATCTAATGTCCAATAGCAGAGGATAACTTAAACTGCCCTTTCGGAAAAAGAGGACCACCAAATGTTTGATGTATAGAGCTTTGTAGTTCAAATTGTGCTACTGATTGCGTTATTGGAAGGAAAATAACAAAAGGAGGACAACGTTGATTTCCAAATTATGACCAGAAGTACTATTGTTGTTTTATTTAATGAGCTACCTTGTGTCATTACAATTTTTGAAATAAAGATGCACTTGAACTTAACTTTTGAATTTATAATGTGTAAGAACTTTGTGTGTGCAATATTACGAAAGCTCTCGAGTTAATAACAAATCAATGCATTTTAATATAAAATTAAGTTAAAAAATAATCTACGCGGCAAATTAAAAAGTTAATCTGATATTTCGATGATAGAAAACTTAAAATGATTTAAATATTGTCGACTAGTTTCCTTTTTTGTATATACTACAACCAATTAATCAAATTTACAGTACTCTTTTGAAGCATCTTTAATTGAAAATGTGTTATTCAAAAATATCTATGTAAAAAATTAAATAATAAAAATATAATCAATTTAAATACGCGTCTCTTGTCTTATAATCGACAAAATCATAATTTTATTATTTGAAGTTCTAACAGTATAATTGTTAAAAACCACATTCTTAAAAAAAAAAATGTAG
>JBBPBT010000899.1:5674311-5705870 GCA_037974875.1 Cicer bijugum | reverse complement strand
ATATATAATTTAAGAAAACGAAACTTAAGTTATGTTTTTTTTTTCTTGTGTATTGTATATATAGATGAATTATTTTTATTACATGATCACAGATATTTTTGAAAGCATTAAAAAGATAGGTGATTATGTCATTATAAAAAGAAAAAAATTTTGTAGATGGTAAATCGTAAAGGGAGTGAATGCTTTTTAGGCATGTCGCATTAATTGAAAATAAAAGATTTATTAATCCTTTTTTTTATGGTAATGGTTACATTTTAAACTAGTAATGTTTTTATTCTTATTTTCTTGATTATATATTGTTGTTATTTTTTTTTAAAAAATAATATTTTTCTTATATTTATTGTATTTGCTATATTATCTTCGAATTATTGACTATTTTATTGTGATTTTTGTATTAATTTTGTGCATATTAAGTGTCCTTCGATGTTGGTTTGTGTATTGTGGATTAAATGTGAAAGGTTGTTGTTGAAGTTGATTTCATTAAATGAGCATAGGATGCATTATATAGAATTATATAGAATGCATGTAGGGCTTTGTGCGGCTCTATGCGTGTTTCTTTATTGGTATGAGTCATCATGGTACGACTTGTGTATATTTTTGTTTTAGTTTTGAGCGACCGCGCGCGAATTTCCTCATTGGTATGTTGATGAAATATTTGAACCATTGAGCTTTGCTCCATATCATGCATATTAACCATATGTATTTGTTTTTTTTATTAATTTGTGAAAAGTGTTGTCTTGTTGTTAATGTATATATGTACGTGAGTATTTTATTAAAATGATGATGTTTTTCTTAGTGAATAATTGAGTTGATTATTGTTTGATTTAAAATAGCAAGTTAAATCTGTTGAAGTTGTGGGATTTTAGAAAAAAAAGAAGAGAAAATAATAAAGGTTTAAATATTATTGATAATAGTTTAATGCTTACTTGATTACAAAAGATTCAAAACTAATCTCTATTTATAGAGAAATATAGATTCAATCATAAATCAAGAACGAATCATAATAATAAAGAGAGATATTCTAAGATTCTCGATGATTATAAATTGATCATAGAAAATAACTCAAGATATTCTAATATAATATAAAAGATATTATAAGATATTTTCTAATATTCTAACACTCCCCCTCAAGCTAAAGCTTACTAAGCTTTAGCTTACTAAGCTTTAGCTTGCTACAAGAAAACAATGTTTTGCTCCACAAAATAATAAAAAGATGAAGAGGAAACTCAGGGATGCATGTGAAGTAGGAGAGAATTATTATAAATATAGCTTAGCTAGATAGTCTGATTGATCATTAGCCTGCGAGAAATTCATGGTAGGCAATTGAACAAAACAAGCTCCGTTCTTCAAAAAAATGCATTTGGAAGCTTCAAACCAATAATAATGGAGACTTAATTTTTAAACTTGAATCTGCTTCTGATGACTCTTCATCATATGCATAATTTTTATTGATTTTAGTCTTATTTATCTTTAATCATTAGTTAATTTAATGAGTTATTTAATATATTTTGTTGATTTTAGTTATTTGATTTAATGAAATATTTTTGTTCTTATTTGCTTAATTAAGTAGAGATTTTTCGTAGTTTGACGTTGTTACTTTGTTTTAGTGCAGTGCTGAATTTTGGTGAGAAATCAACATGACCTATATGGAGTATTTCAGCCATATCTAGAGTTCTAGATGTCCAATTAGTGTCACTCCAAGTGTTAATGAAAGCTACGATCCATATCTACAACTTTCATGAAGACACCGGGACCAAATTCAGACTCAAAAGTTGAGAAAAATGAAAATTACGTCAGACAGCAGATGCTGTGGGCCTGGAGCGCGCCCTGCGCGCCTGAAGCGCATTTCCAGTCATTGTTCAATGCCAGTACGCGCCCGGAGCGCAAATCCTGCGCCTGGGGCGGGCGACACGAATCAACATTCATAAAAACGCAAATTTTTACTGTTTAGGCATCTTTTTGACTCCTGGGAAGTTGGGAGACTTGTGCCCTAGCATAAAAACTCAAAGACGGTCGTTTCTAACGCCATTGAAGCAGTTTTCTCAAGAATCATCCATGAATCATTCTTGTAATTCTTCTTTAATCCCTATCTTTTGTATCTCTGTCATGAGTAACTAAATCCTATTTGTTAGGGATGAGTGTAACCAGATGAAACCCTTATTTTTCTGATTTAATTTCTAGTTATATGAATGAGTTTATTGAATTATTTTTCTCATCTCTGTGCTTAATGCTTTTTATTGCTTGATCAACATTAAAATGTTCTACGATTTGTATTTTGAAACGGAAGTGGACTTTACGAATGCTTGAGATGAGAAATTCATGAATTTGTAGTCTAGGGATAGATGCAGGTCATGAAACCAATTAAATTAGTTGCAAAACAATAATTTACAAGAGAATTTCTATACGCTAATGCTTAATTCTAATCTTAAATCTACTAAGTAATTAGGGGTTACTTTGGAATTAAAGGTTCTGTCACTAAGACATTAGGGCAAGAATAATAAAGAGAATTCGGTAACAATTCAATAAAGGAATTCAGTAACTAGGATCAAATTAGACACCAAGGTTAGATTCGAAGTGAAACTCATCCCTAACATTTTTCTCATTATAAAAGATCAATTCTATTATTGTTTTATTACAGTTTTTAATTTAAATATTATTTCAATCGATCTGGAAACTTTTTGTTCAATTTTAGTAATTAAATATAATTCAATAGTAAAACGCAATCCTTGAGTTCGACACTCGGTACTACCGTTTTATTATTACTTGCAACGATTCAGTACACTTGTTGAAACGCTATCAGATTCAAAGAGAGAGAGGCGTGCTTCAAGGTGAGAAAGGCAAGGCCAGTGCATCTGAGACAAATTGCTAAGATAAAGTAAGTCATGAAAATAAAAGATACCCTTAGAATAACCACCAACAGAAGAAGTCATCACTAATATAATTCATATGTGGAAAAAGAGACACCACTAGAATGATTGTCGGTGGAAATATAAGTCACTATTATAATATATTAGTAAGAACTAAATTGCATGACAAACACACAAGAAGAAGCAGCGCGACTCTAATTAAATGAAACCATGATCGATCAACACAGTGAGAAAATGCGTCTAAAACAGAAGAGATAATGGTTGTTTGAATAATAACACATATTTTCGTTGATCAAAATTGGAAAGTAAGGGCAAATCTAAAAACAAAAAGGAAAATCCAATCTAGACGACTGAAACATTGTGTTGGAAGACGGACAAACGCGCCTAAGCTCGAGGCTATTGGCGGCGGTGCGTGGAATGAACATAGCGGATCTTGGAGGCACATGCATGCATGGAGCAAATTTTAACCTAGAAAAAATATGGATTGTGTAGATTGGGAGCAGTGGCGGATTTTGCACAAAATATTTGGGGGAGCCGGGAGCGACAAGTATTAACTGAAATATTATAATTAAAATTTTTAAAAGTCATATAGTTTTTTTTAGAGTATCACACAATTCATACATAGTAGACAAGTTGAAAAAAAAATTAGAATTTCAATTTTCACAAGTCACACAATTTTTACAAGTCACACAATTTTCACAAATCACACAATTCACACAATTCAATGAAATAAAATATATTCATTTTATAATTTTTATCTTTGTCAAAAAATTTCATCTTAAAAAAATGCATCAATTTTTTTATGTTTAAATATTGTGCACTCCTAAAAAAATACATATATTAATTTAAACAATTCACAATTCAAAAACAGTATCATACTATATCATATATCAATGATTATTGATTAACATGAAAAAACTTAATAATTAATAGTTGAGGTGCTAATTAGAGTGTTAGAGTTTGTTGGTTCGAGATTACTCAGTTTATCTTATGTATAGTTTATGTATTTATAGAGGTTATTGTATTAATTTTATTATATTTTAATAGTATAATTTCTAAGAGAGAAATATACAGTAAATATGAGATAGGTAGCTAAATAGAGGAGAGAGAAGAAAAATTACTCAAAATCAATTTATCACTATTATTTTGATATACCAATTTAGCATTGTCAAAACCATAAAGGTTTGAGGGATATTTTAGTAATTATTATTATTTTAATAAATAGAGAGGGAGGGAGGGAGCCGACAGGAGAAATTGAAAATGTTATTTTTTCAAAATCACAAAGGTTTAAGAGATATTTTTGTAATTGTCACTGTTAATTTAATAATCTATTTTTGTTATCTGCGGTAGCAGACGGGCAGCAGCGATGACAGGTAGCATCAAACAGCCGCGACATATCTATTGACACAAGAGATTAACAATGTGTGAGAGCGTGTGTTGTTGGGAAAAAACAGCAGCATAAGTTCAAAAGAATCAAGACACAATCACAACACAATAATATAACGTGGAAACTCCAAAACCGGAGAAAAAACCACGGCCACTGCCTAAACCGGCAACCAGAGAATTAACACTATGTGAAAATTGTTACAACACATAGACTTCTCTCAGAGAATTAACACTATGTGAAAATTGTTACAACACATAGACTTCTCTCACCCACACCCAACACCCCAGTACAACCACACTCTTACAAAGCAAATATTTAAACTAAGTCAGATACAAGCTTAAAGTGCTACATGCTGACTGGTGCTGGTGCGTTTGAAAACAAATGACCAAAACCCAATATATAGCCTTGGCCTTCTTCTTATTCTCCCACACTAAACGATGTGGGACTTGCAATCAACCCCAACAATCTCCACCTTGATTGTAAGAGTTACAGCTTCCGCTTTCATTGTCTTACCGACAATCATACTCCACCATAAAAAGTACACTTCACTTGGAACTAAACCATCCCAAGAATTTTCTCCACTTGGAACTAAACCAACCCAAGAATTTTTTCCACTTGGAACTAAACCATTCCAAGAATTTTCTCCACTTGGAACTAAACCATTCCAAGAATTTTCTCCACTTGGAACTAAACCATTCCAAGAATTTTCTCATGTCGAAACCTTGCTGAAATTTATGGTGCAACTCCCATGTTGGCTTCCAGGAAGTTCTTCAGCCATCGACACATCACCACACACCTTGCATCAATGCCAACCAATGCCCGTGTGCTGTTCTGAATCCGCTAGCAATAACTTGTCCTTTTTCATGGTATAGCGGAAATACCATAAGGACAAACGGGAGACCTTGCCAGCACTTGTCTCAGAGTCTTCTTCAGATACTGCTCCACCTGAAAATTTCTCTTCACATACCTTGTGTAATCCTGATTGTATAAGCACATCCTTGACTTGTACTTTCCACAAGCCAAAGTTGATTCTTCCATCAAACTTTTCTATGTCAAACTTCATAACGCTTGAATAAGACATAGCAGTTGCACGCAGACTGTAAACTGTGCACCAGGTAAGTTCCCAGGAAAGAGAGGTGGGTCACAACGGACACGCTTAAATACCAAGTCTTTCCTTAGCCAAAACCTCCCCCTAAACAACACTTTCACAGTATCACATTTCCCCTAACAATACCAAGGATAATTCTTTTATGATGTGGAAGATCAAACAAAGTTGCAACCACAGAGCATACTAAGAAAAATTATCCCACCGAACCTCCGAACCTGGCTCTGATACCAGTTGTTGGGAAAAAACAGCAGCATAAGTTCAAAAGAATCAAGACACAATCACAACACAATAATATAACATGGAAACTCCAAAACCGGAGAAAAAACCACGGCCGCTGCCTAAACCGGCAACCAGAGAATTAACACTATGTGAAAATTGTTACAACACATAGACTTCTCTCACCCACACCCAACACCCCAGTACAACCACACTCTTACAAAGCAAATATTTAAACTAAGTCAGATACAAGCTTAAAGTGCTACATGCTGACTGGTGCTGGTGCGTTTGAAAACAAAGGACCAAAACCCAATATATAGTCTTGGCCTTCTTCTTATTCTCCCACACTAAACGATGTGGGACTTGCAATCAACCCCAACATGTGTGACGGCTTTTTTGGCGACATATCTATTGCAGCTATGGCAGGCTACTAGTGGCGAGTCTCCAAAAAAAAATGGAGGCAAACGGGGAAGTGTTGACTCCCCATCAAGCAAAATTCTTAGACAAGTACTACCAAAAGTGTCGATACCAACAAAGAAGCTCAGTTTCTCGCACTCTACTAAGGAAACGACTACGGTTGAATACATGGACACACACAAGTTCCGCTACTTCTGTGACCAGTTGGATGAAAACTATGTACGTGGGAGCTTTGGAAACTACATCTAATATGAAATCAAGGCTTGATAAATACGAAGTGTTGATGGAAAAATGCAAGAAGGTGGAATTGATAAATCGGAAACGAATTCATATGGTTGTTATGAGTAGTTACTATCGCTGAGTTTGAACATGGGCATAATAACCAGCAAAACAGAGGCATACAACAACAAAATTTGTGCGGCCGACCACAAAGAAATCCTAAGGACCAACACCAACCCCAACCAAAAAATGGGGAGTTTATAAGAATCTAGGACAAAACCAAGCGCACGTTATTCAGAACTACCTTTGCAGACCAGAAGGACACCTGCACACTCGGTCGAAGGATAAAGCCACTGGAGCAATTGCTTTACGCCTCCCTGAAAAACAAAATTTTGTATTTATAAAAAGGTCTCATATCTTGTTTAATTTAAGAAAAATATATAACATTTTAATATTCTTAAAATTTAAATCGATAAAATTTTATATAAATTAAATTAAATAAAATATTTATTTTTATTTAAATTATTTAATACTCTTCTTATTACAACTAAATTGATTAATGAAAGTAGCTGAGATAAAATAAATATTAGTTACAAATATCATGAGATAAAAAGTGAACACATTGCTCATATAAAAAATATTAGTTATAAAGTGAAAAATATTAATGAACATATTATTACATAAATTATTAGAGTGTTACATAAATTATTTTATTTTTAAAAAAACACAGATAAAATAGATTTGAAAATATCATTAATTCTGCTAAAGAAAACTTATGTAGTTATTAAATAAAATATAAATAATTTGTTTATTAAATTTTAAAAAGATCTCGTCTAATAATTTTGCTTTAGTCCTCATAACGTGTTGGGCTGGTCTGGACGCATGGTAGGTGAATGCACAAACATAGTTCAAGTGTGCAACAACGACTAGAAGTCGAGATATGTTGTGAGAGACAGTCGGTAGCCCAAGAAGGAGAGAAAGCTCACATGCTCGAGGTCGTGTATATCACATGGGTGGAGAGAAAACTCTATCTTCGTTATATTTGATCCAAGGTGAGTGTGTCTTATTGCGAGGAAGTCTTTATCAGTATTTTTTTTTATTTTATAGCAACAAATTATTTCATTTCCTTGGATTGTGTGAAATTGTTACAATTGCTTGTTATTGAAATACCTTTTTGATTTGGCAATACAATGCCCTTTGACTATTCTCAATATAGAATTTAATGTTGATTTGATTTGAGTTCCCTTGGGCATGGGAGTAATCCTTGAGATGGATTGATTGTCATACCATTTTATTTTACTTATTGTGCTTGCAAGTCTATAATTTTACCAGACCCATGTGTTTCGTGTATTCTTGATGCAAACAGATTGAAGTTCTTTTTGAAAGGATGAGTTCAGAAATATGTATTCCTCAACTCTATCAATATGAAGACATAGGTGAAGGTAGACAATATTCTTGTAGTGAAAGATTTTCTAGAAATATTTCCACGAGATGTGCCAGGATTACCCCCAACTTGCGATATAAAATTTTCAATTGATGTGATTCCTAGTATTAGACCTATTTATATTGCTCCATATAGAATGTCTCTTATAGAGTTGGTTGAAATGAAAAATTAGTTAAAGGATCTTCTTTTAAACAACTTATATGGTCAAGTGTCTCTCTTTGGGGAGCTCATGTGCTCGTAGTGAAGAAAAAGAATCGGAAATCCATAAGTTGTGTTGATTATCGACAACTTAATAAAGTCACCATCAAGAATTGGTATCCCTTAATGCATATCGTTGACTTGATAGACCAACTCAAATGAGCCGTCATATTTTCAACAATTGATTTGAAATAAGAGTATCATGAAATTCAGGTGAAGGAAGAAGACAACTTTAAGACTGCATTTAGAACCCGTTATGACCACTTTAAATACTAGGTAACCACTTTTGTAGTAACTAATGCACCAACTATCTTCATGGATTACTTAAATCATATATTTCATATTTTTCTAGACAAATTTGTGATAGTTTTTTTATTGATGATATACTAATCTATTCTAAGAGTTGAGAGGAACATGATGATCATCTGCGCCAAGTTTTGCAAGTCCTAAAAGAGAAGCAATTGTATGTTAATTTTGGAAAATGTGAATTTTGGTTAGAGGAGATGAAATTATTGGAAAATGTCATTTATAAAGAAGGTATCATTGTCGACCCAGCCAAAATAAAAGTCGTGATGACATATAATCAAACACAAACCATAACAGATATTAGAAGTTTTTGGGTCTGGCCAAACATCATAAGAGGTTCATTAAAGGAATTGTAAATATTTCAGTTCCCTTGACATAACTCACCAAGAAAAATCAAATTTATGAATGGACATAGAGTGTGAAAGAGCTTTAGTTAATGAAAAATTAACTAACAAAATTTGTGACACCATAAATTCTAAATTAAAATATTAAAAAAATTCAGTATTAATTTATACCTAACTCATTACTTGATTCAAGTAATAAAAAAATTAAAAAAATATATCAACAAACAAGCAAACGAAAAGAAATGCATCAACAACAAAATCTAACATCAAAACAAACGTTGTTGATTTGTGGTCAGACACATGAAAACCAAGACCACAAGGCTATATCAGTTGATATCATAGCATGAGCTACGAGTCGATGCAGATTGTGAATTTAGTTGGTTGAGTATGAAGGGAGAAGACAAGAGGTTTCGGTTTGGTTGTCATTTTCATCTCGTCATTTAGTCCCTATCAGTGTGGACATCACAATGTTTTGGATACATGTGTGCCAACTCTGGGGCCACATATATCTGATGTGTAAAAATATGTGACACTTAAGCACAACTTACAGAAAATAAGAAATAAGTTAAAACAAAAGCACACCATATGTATACAGTAAATAAGTTAGAAATCTATTTTGATGCATGTCTTTTCTAGATTCAAAATTTTAAATTTAAATAAATTAAAATTAGAAATCTAATTTTCAAATTTATAAACTAGGAAATCAAAATTTGATTTTTGAAGTTCTAATTGTATAATTGTGAATAATTGCATTCTTAAAAGTATATTTTAAGAATGTTTACAAAAGTTAATCAAATAAGTTATATAAATAAAGTATAAAAATACGTTCGGATAAAAAAACTTGTGAAAATGGATTCTTGTAGAAAAGAATACAGATTAATTTTAATAAAATTTTATATCATAAAAATATTAATATTTTTTGGTCAAAATAAAAGTTTAAATATTAATTCACAATAAAGCTTTTTTGAGTGGGTATATGTGAAATAATGTTAGTCTTATAACAAAATATTATAGAAAAGAAATTTAATTTGCAAAAAGTGTTTACGACGAATTCAAAAACTAATCTTTTAAGCTTTATTATGGTGTACATAAATTAAACAAATAAGTTAAAAATAAAAATAAAATTTGATAATAACTAATGCAAATGAGTTCCGATCCAAACTACTACAAATGAATGTTAGTAAAGTTTTATTTTTAATACTACAAATGAATGTTAGTAAAGTTTTATAAAATATGGTGGACAATGTTGGTTCTCAAATTATGACAACTATTGTTGTTGCTTTATTTAATGAGTTATGCTGTATCATAACGATATTTTAAAATAAAAGATGTAGTTTTACAATTCATAAGAACTTTATCTAATATTATGGAAGCTCTAAAGTTAATAACTAATTATTGCACTTTAAAATAAACGAATGTTCACTAACAATTTATGCTGTAAATAAGTTATCTGATTGGTAGATGATTTAAAAATTTAAATTATTTAAAAATTGACTAAAATTTATTTATTTATTTACTACAACAAATTAATTAAATTTACCTTACTTTTAGAAGCACTTTTATATAAAAAATAATAATAAAAATATATTATTCAAAAAACATCTAACTAAAGAAGTAAATAATAAAAATATAACAAATTTGAATACATGCTTTGCTAGATTCGAAATTTTAAATTTAAAAAAATTAAAATTAAAAATCTAATTTGTAAAATTATAAACGAGAAAATCAAAATGTTATAGTAAATAAATGTCTGAAAATGTTAGACCAACATAAGAGGATTTCCATGCTTTCAATGTGGAACCAGATAGTGATACAAATTTTATTTCCGATGAGGTTGTACCAGAAATACTAGTAGTACCCAATCAAATCAAACTTAGAGCAAAAACTACATGGTTTTTGTCATTATCTATCTTTGAGTTCTCGTTCAAATTGAAACAGCTTTTCCCGAACAGGCTGTAAAAATAGTTTCAAGTCGTTGCATATCTCAATTTTATCTTGATGCGAGATATCTGATGATTCATTAAGTCTCACTTCCATCTGCACACAGAAAAATTTGCCATAATTTTAATAAAGCAGAGACATGAGTTAACAATACATGCAAATAATTATGGACAAAACTTGACCTGTCTAGCTGTCATAAACATCATAATATATTTGGTTGAATAAGTTATGTATTTCACTAAATCAGTTAAGCAAGCCAAACTAAGCATGCTATGTACAAAAATAACAACAAAAGCATTTTTCTTATTACATTCTTATTGTAATTGATATACAATTTCAATAGTGAGTTATCACAAAAGTTGGATTCAAAACTGGATGAGTTTTAGCCACAACCCAAGTCTTTGTAAATTATCTATCGTTATCTTTTAAATTCTATACAATTCTGGTTTTGCTATGTGAAAATTTATTTCTTATTAGAATAGGTAAAAACGATTACATTATGTGATAAATTTCTGATTCGAATTGAAATAATCAATCAGAACAGACAGGGAATCAATTACCTGAATTAAAACTTTCAAGTTTTGAACTGTTTGGTGCATTTCTTCTGCATTTTATATTGATTCATTGATCATAAGGTAATTGTATTTCATATAGTCTTGTTTTGCATACAGGTGCAAAAAAAAATTCATAGTTACATTACTACATATTCAATAACGGGAAGGTTCCAAAATTTGCAAAAAGCTGTAAAACCTTAATTCATCCCTCTCTTGAGTTTAGCCACTATCCAACAAATGACTTTGAATTATGAACATTGTTTGATATGACTGTTTATTGGAATTAGATACCAAAAAACGAAACACTAACCATTTTTATCTTGTTAGACTACTAATACAAGATTTCAAATAGGAAAACAAATCATGATAATAGTAAAGAAATACAGAAACTAATCTTAACAATTAGTCCATGATACTCTAAGTAAGATAACAAACTAATCCTATTCCAATGAGATAATCAAAAATCTCATGAGACAATAAAAAATCTCATGAGATAATATCAAGATATTATCACATATTCTGGTCTCTTCTAAAGCTGTCTCTCAAGCTAAAGTTTACAAAGCTTTAACCTTGTTACAAATGTGACATTTGAAAGAAAAAAATTATTTAATTCAATATTAAAAATCGGCAGGGCCAAACCCCATCTAGAACAAGGATTATTTACAGGAACGTATGTAAATTCCTTGATATTGAAGAGATCTACGACTCCCTAGTCCCAATTCTAATTCTCAACAAAAAGACTACCCTCCCACTAAACCCTCTTTTCTCAATGAAAATAATATTTTTCTGTTCTTAATCTGAACCAATTTCTATAAGTGAGATTAACTACATAGATGGAACAACACCATAGTACTATCTGTTGTGAATATGTCAAATGAAAGACCGTTGGTTTAACACATCCTTCCATGACGGTTTGACCTATGGATTTTCTTGATCTCCCTCTACTAAGATTGTCCTCCATTTGGTCTACCCTCTTCTACAAGCCTTCTTTACAGAAGCTGAAATCGACAAAGACAATTCTACCATCTTTTCTACAATAGATGTGGCTATTAAGCTATCACAAAATAAATGTGCAGCAATCTCAGTGTTACAATCAGTATTAAGATAAGAGGTACCTGCAAGTCATCCAGTTCACCGAATGAGATCTCTGGAAAATCTATGTGCCCGCCAAGCAACCTCTTATCTCCACGTATAATCCATTCCCCTGTATAAAATTATTGCAAATCAACATGACTCATAAAGTAGTTAGACAGAAATGCAAAATAAAAAATAACAATTGGATTTAACATGTAATGACTCACCTTTCACTTTTAGGGACAGTTCATACGTGAAACTGACGCGTTTCTTATTCCGAACCACCACCATAAATGCCTAACAAATTAATGTACGTTAAGTAGGTATGCTCTTGAATTGAGTTAGTTTGAATGGTAATTTAGGGTTTTGATTGGTTGAGTGAGAGAGAAGAGAAAATAGTCAATACTTGCCACACTTACATCTCCAACACATTTTGTCACATCTTCCACTTGTGCTCTGCCGGAGGAGAATGGTAAGGAGCCTACTGAAACGAGCAACTCCTGAAAATCCAATTGTAAAATAGTTGAACAAAATCACAAAACATAAAGATAGATAAATTGAAGATGACAACAAACAAACCTTAATTCTTGGAATAGCCCAATTGTTAAGATTTTTCTCTTCCCATGTCCCAGCCTGTTGATTGAGAGCAGAGATAGTTAAGCATAGTAGTTTATATATGATAAAAGAGGTTAATCGGAAAAAGAAGATACGCGATTCCAAGCAGAGCCAAGGTGATGAGATTGCGAAGAATCTTGTGTGGTTAGCTTGTGTGGCAGAGGCAATGGCGCCGCGTCTTCCGTCGTTTTTCTAACCCAATAAGTGTACGACGATTTTTCTTCATTTTCTTTCTCACACGACATTACTGCTTCGGACTCCGTTTTACAATTTCCAACTACCACCGCTGATCGATTGCAACACATACACAACCCGCACCTCTCCACTCTCTTCTCGAAGGTTCTTCTAGATCACATATTTTAATTTAATAATAAGTAAATGATGGACAAAACGCAACTTACACCAAAATATTAGATTCATGTTTTAATTTCCAATTTTGTTTTCTACCCTTCTCATTTTGCAACAAAATACTCTTTAATTTTTTTAAACCAAAAATACCTAAACTACAATTTTCTCTTTATTCACTTAACCACTTATTTTTTATCTTCACGATCTTCATTTTTATTAACCTACCATCTTCAATATTCTTCAATCATTTTAATATATTTCATGTTCAATAATCTTAAACTATTTTCAACATCTTCATCATTATAGTGACTCAAATTAACTAGGTATGTATTTTGTTGTGTTTTGGTGCTGATTTTTTTTCTTTCAAAATCTGGATTTCGTACATGAACTGAATTCACGTATTTGATGAAATTAAGATAATTCAGATTCTACGTGAATTAGGTTTACATAAACATACGTCAATTAAGTTTGTGTACATCAATAGAGTTTTAAAATTCATATGACCTACGTGAACTGAAATAACGTAGGTGTACGTGAACTCAATTCACGTAGCATACATGTGAATTGAATTCACGTATACATATGTGAATTGAGTTCACGTATAGGATGAAAATTTGTAAAATGTCAGTCATACGTGAACTGAGTTCACGTATGTTCACTTGAATTCAATTCACGTAAGTGATACGTAAACTAAATTCACGTACATATACGTTTTCTCAGTTCACGTAAACGTGATAAAATTTGGTTTTTTTTTTGTTTTTTTTTTGTTTTAATTGTGTTTAGGGGTTAGGATTTTTTATGTTATATTTATGTAATTTATTGGATGCAGATAAATGGATCAAGGGGGAGACAACAGTGACGAAATGTATGAAGGTTTAGAACCTGATTTGGAAAAAATGTATGATGATTTGATTTTGAAGAAATGTGTGATGATGTGGAACCTAATTTTGACGCTATGAATGACAGAGGTAACCTGTTATGATTGATTTGACTGATGTGTTTACCATCGACATGATGTTTGATGCACGAGATGAATTATTGAAATGGGCTAGAAATGTTGGAAGGGAAAATGGAATTGTTGTTGTGATTTTTAGATCTGAAACTGCGACAGCACGACCAAGAACAAAGACAAAATTAATTCTTGGTAATGAAAGAAGTGGTAAATATAGACCTTGGATAAATCCTAATTTTACGAAGAGTACTTGGACTAGAAAATGTGATTGTCCATTTAGATTAAGAGGAACACGATCAAGTATTGGTGATGTATGATATTTGCATGTAATATGCGGTCTCCATAACCACGAATTGACCAAAAAACTGACTGATCACTCTTTCTTAAGCCGATTGTCTCAAGATGAGAAAAATGTACTTAGTGATATGACAAAGAACTTAGTAAAACCAAAAAATATTTTAATGATATTGAGGGATCATAACGTTGAAAGTTTGACGACAATAAAACAAGTTTACAATGCATGTCATACATATCGTTCATCACTTAGAGGTAATAGAACATAAATGCAACATCTTTTGACATTGATGGAACGCGACAAATACGTCTATCGATATAGGAATGTAGAGGGTTCAGATGAGTTGAGAAACATATTTTGGGTCTATCTAGACGTTATCACTCTTGCAAATAATTTTCACATAATATTGATTATGAATAACACTTACAAGACATGTAGGTATCAAATGCTATTACTTGATATTATTGGTGTTACATCTACTGAAATGACATTTCGTGTGGGATTTGCATATCTACAGTCTGAGCCTGCTGATAACTTCATGTGGGCACTACAAATGGTGAAAGAACATATTACAAGTGATGAAGTTGAAATCATCGTTACTAATAGAGACTTTGCTTTGATGAACATGATTGAAAATGTTTTTTCAGAAGCAATGAATTTATTATGCTTGTTTCATATATGCAACAATGTCCAAGCCAAGTGCAAGATGAATGTGTTTCCAAAAAAGAAGCAAGTGCAAATAATGAAGGCATGGGAGATTCTTATTTACAGTTATGATGAGACTCAGTACTACATGAAGTTGTCTATCTTTGAAGGAATTTGTAGTAGTTGTTCTATTTTTTATGATTATGTACACGAGTAGTGATTAATTCCTCACAAGGAAAAGTTTGTTGAGCCGTGGGCAAATAGAGTTATGCACTTTGGGAACACCACAATACAAAGGGTTGAGTCGGCGCATTGGAGTTTGAAAAGGATATTACAAGATAGTATTGGTGATATATGCAGTATTTGGGAAACCATCAATAGCATGATTGTATTACAACACAATGAGATAATAACATCATTTGAAAAAATCATTATTCAAAAGGTGCATCAATATAGTAATAGATTATACGCAAATTTGCGTTGTGTTGTGTCAAAAAATGTAATTGATCACATTGTGGCAGAGTATGACCGCATGAAGTATGTAGGTATTGATTAGACTGAGTGTCGTTTCACAATTAGGACAACACATGATCTACTTTGTGCATGTGAAATAGCCAGGTATAGTATGATCCCATGTTCCATTCCATTAAACCTTATTCATGTTTGGTGGAGTAAACTAACTTACCATGTTGATGCACCGAGTAAACCTTTAGAGTAATTTGTGAAACATGAAATAAATGTCATAGTGAAAAAGTTTGAAAAACTTGATGTACTTGGCAAAATTTCACTTAAAGATAAATTACGAGAGATCGCATATCCATCGACTACATCGATGTTTCCACTAGTTGCCAAGGTTAAAACAAATGGTGCACTAAAAAAAGGCAAAAGTAAGGTATCAAAAAGAGATAAATCAACCAAGTGTGATCCATCTTAGTGGGAGTATGTGGATGCAAGTGTTCGATGTAGTGGCACAAATGCATGTAGCACTATAGATACCAGTAAAGTAGAAAAGCTCACACCTCGACCAACAGTTAGCAAAGTTCAACTACCACGAGTTCTCCTCTTCAAAGATTGGTTGCCAGTTGAAATTACATGACTAATTAATGTAATAAAGTTATAAATTAAAGTTAAATGAATTTACCGTTGTTTCATTTGGAGTATGATCATCATCGGTAGGTTCTGCAACCGTATGATCTACATAGTCTGGTTCTCTACGAATGATATATGGATGAGAAATCCGACGAAACTAGTCCATGTACTTGTAACACCCCGTTTTTCAAAGCGATGGTGTATTTTTTTTTCGAAAGAAATTAAAAATACAACAAGGAAATAAATAAAACCGAGCAAATTAATAAAATAACACCTTTGGATATATATATATAACTAAGCCATTAAAATTTATAAGCAGCGGAAAAGTTTTTCAAAATATAAATCCAAAGCATGTAATGCTGACAGCAATAGTACAGGTACATCCTTTCAACTTTACATAAAGGTAGCCCAAAAAGTAAGACATATGTGTCCTGAGTGACAACCTAGTCTGATCATTCTATACATAACAAAGAAACTATACGCCTTGAGTAATCTCCACGCGCCCCGTGAGATTCTCCTATCGTAGCTCCAATCAAGCACTCCCATCCACATTCCCATCCGAAGGGTACGGATCGGTAGGATCATCCCGACTCTCATCTGAGGGCAAAGCCCAGATTTCCACAATAGTTGTAAAGGGTCACCAACCGAAATTAACAGTTAACACATAACATTTACACTTTTCAATGCACAAATAACCTTTTCAATTTATCAAACATATTAGATGGGTTTTTCCACATGCTAAAAGTTCATGTAAAGCTTGCCAAATGTAAATGACATCAAATAGAGTTATCAATCCATCAAGTAATACATAACTGAACAAAGCATTGAGAAATCAATTATCAAACTCAACATAAGATTTCCCACTGAACCAATCGATTGGGGAAATCAATTTCCTGAAAGATTTTAGTGAAAACTGAACTCTGGGCTTAAATCAATCGATTGGGTAAATCGATTGACTCAATCGATTGGGTAAATCGATTGACAGACAGAGAGAGCCCCTGTATTGAATCCAATCGATTGGGTAAATCGATTTCGGGAAAACGAAGCCCCTGACTTGAATGATTTTGAAAGACAACTTACAAAATCGGTTGGATAAATCGATTTCGTGCAAAACAGGGCCCCTGTAACTCATCAAATCGATTTGGTAAATCGATTTCCCAGTATATTCTCTCAGAAATACATAAACTAACTCAATCACATTCAAACACCACTCCAAACCTTAACACTTAGTAATATCCATACAATCACCACGACATTATGAGTTTCGAAATCGTTTTACAATCTAACATACTATCACACAATTCCAAAACATAACTCTTAGCAAATAAAACCCCATTTACCACCACAACTTAAGTTCAAACACTCAATCATAAACTTGAATCAAACACACTTACACACAATCTGTTCCAAAACATAGCACTTAGTAATATCATCACAATCATAAATTTGAATCAAACACGACTCGTGTGCTGAGCACCCTAATGCAATGCGTATATGCCAAAATGCATGGACTCGGAATTCCAAACCAAAACCCTCCTCGAAGGGCCGTAAATCATAATTGTACCACCTATCGCAGGCCAAAGTACCAATTACCGAGGTGCCACCTATCACGGGTCAGCACGATTTACTAAAAAGCGTAAATCTTAAACGTACCACCTATCACGGGTCAGTACTGTTTACCGAGGTGCCACCTATCACGGGTCAGCACGATTTACCAAAAGAAAAACGTAAGTTGTAAGGGTACCGCCTATCACAGGCCAAAGTACTACTTACCGAGGTGTCACCTATCACGGGTCAACACAACTTACCAAAAAGTAAATCGTAAACATACCACCTATCACGGGTCAGTACAGTTTACCGAGGTGCCACCTATCACGGGTCAGCACAATTTACCAAATGAAATGCATGAGCATACACCAACTCCATTCACAACAAGCATTAAGTAAATGCAGATATTAAAAGATTCCCCATTTTTAATACTCATTTACTTAACCGATTTTCACATCAAAACATTAAGCAAACAGACATATTAAGAGATTCCCCATTCTTAATATACTTTTGACTTAATCAATTTCCACAACAAAACCTTCAGTAAACAAGTCATTAAGAGATTCCCCATTCTTAATACTCGTTTCCCTGAAACCATTTTAAAAAACAAACATTAAGTAACCGAGACATTAAGAGATTCCCCATTCTTAACGCTCAGTTAACTTAAACGATTTCCAACAACTTTAAGTAACTAAGACATTAAGAGATTCCCCATTCTTAACGCTCAGTTAACTTAAACGATTTTTCAACAACATTAAGTAACTAAGACATTAAGAGATTCCCCATTCTTAACGCCCAGTTAACTTAATGATTTTCACAAACTCACATTAAGTAAACAAGACATTAAGAGATTCCTCATTCTTAATACTCGTTTAACTTAATGGTTTTCAAACTTCACACAAAACCAACTTTCACATTCAATCCAAAATTCACTCCAAAACATTTTCCACACAAACCACACAAAACTAACTCACACATACTTTCACATTCAATCCATACTTCATTCCAAATCATTTTCCACACAAACCACACAAAACCAACTCAAACATACTTTCACATTCAATCCCTACTTCATTCCAAATCATTTTCCACACAAACCACACAAAACAAACTCAAATTTCATCAGTTATCAATTTAGAATACGTCAAAACAACGAACACGAATCAACATAATCCATCACTCAAACACGGCAAGTTTCATATACTCAAAATCATACATAAATGGGTTTAAAATTCATTCTCCATAAAACCTTGCTTTAACCCTAACCAAATTCTTTTCCACACAACCACAAGTAAGTCCCTAAATGCAAACTAAAAGTTTGGAAGGAGCCCTTACCTTCACTTTAGCTTTTTCGTTCGATTTCGGTACCGTGAACAAATCCGGTAAAAATCTCCGCTCGCAACGCCGCTTCCAAAGTTAGCTCACTAGCACCGTAGTGTAGTGGCGAGCAACTTTCCCTTCTATCACTTCTTGAAACGACGCTTAGATCTAGATGAAACGGAGATATTTGAGTTTGAATCTCTAAAACCGTTTTTCTTCGTTTTTGAATCAAAGGTGAAGAGTGAAGTTGAGAAATCCTTGTCCTATCACCCACTATCAATTTCGAACTCAAGGAGGCAAGGAAGAACGAAAATGGATGAAGATGGAGGAAGGAGAAGGATTGGTTCACGTGAGGCAGAGGAGGGAGAAGGGAAAATGTTGTTTTCTTTCTCTCTCTTTTCCTTTCTTCCTTTTTCTTTCCTTTCTATTTCTTTTCTTCTTATTTCCTTCCTTTCCTTTTCTTTATATAATATATATATATATATATATATATATATTAATTATAATTAACAAATATCTCCAACTCTTTAGATATTTATTAAATTACTCTTTTACCCAAAACGCATAAAACTATTCGCAAAATATTCGCCGCAGTTAATTTAATTTATTTAGCGACGAGTAATACTAATCGGACATCAAAATACCTTTTGATTATGTAAACTCCAAAATATTAATAACTTTGGCTTAAAAGCCCCTGAGTTCAACACCAAAATCCATTAAAATACATAAAGTACACTTTAAAATTATGGGTCTTACAGTACTCATTTGCGCAGTCTGCAGGTTTGTGTACAACTGCCCCAACATCAACAACATGTACAACGTATTGCGTAAACACAATGTCCATTTCCTCTGGTGTGGTCATCTGACCAACTATCTCCAAAGGTAAACCAGTGATAGTTTGGACATGTCAATATTGATGCAATACCTTATCTAGTAAGTGAACATACATCTTGGGACCCTAATGTATCCACCCTCTGAATAATGAAACAACTTCAAATGGTCGCTTTAGTCTATGCTCTTTGTAGGGTGTCCAACATATGTCATCAACATCAATCTCGTCCAGTGCTTTCCTAAATGGAATAACCAAAACTTTATCCCGTTTTGGCTTCCATCTAAGTGCTCTCAGATAGTCCGCATCATAAATCTCAGATAGTCGACAACAATTCGCACATAATGCTGGAAAATGCTCATACACCCATGTCTGCACATATATAATAACATATTCATAAATCAGTAAAGCAACAAACCACAAAATCAAGAAATAAATCAAACTAGGCTAATTGCCTAATTTGGTCTCTAAGGCTACTAGTTATTTCTAGTTTATTTAAAAGAATTCCCCCTTGAAGGATTGTCATATTTAGGTTCAAGTCTCTAAGGTTTTCTAGCAGTGCAAGTTCTTTTATCATGAGATGAGACATATGTAGAGATTTTCTGCTCAATGCATCGGCCACTACATTGGCCTTGCTTGGGTGGTATTGCAGTTCAAATTCATAATCTTTCAAAAATTCCACCCACCTTCTTTGCCTCATGTTAAGTTCCCTCTGGTCGAATAGATACCTTAAGCTCTTGTGATCACTGAAAACATCAAATTGTGCTCCATACAGATGATGTCTCCAGATCTTCAAGGCAAACACTATGGCAGCCAATTCAAGGTCATGAGTGGGATAGTTTCCCTCATGAGGCTTTAGTTGTAAGCATAAGCCACTACTTGGTTGTTTTGCATCAATACACAACCTAAACCTTTCAGGGATGCATCACAATACACTTCAAATCTTAAGGTTGGATCTAGTATGGCCAGTACAGAGGCAGTGGTTAACTTGATCTTAAGAGTCTGAAAACTCTTTTCACATTTTTGATCCCACACAAAGGGTTGGTCCTTCCTAGTCAGTTTGGTCAAAGGCAAGGCAATTTGGAAGAATATCCTAATGAATCTCCTATAATACCCCGCCAGTCCTAAGAAACTCCTAACCTCTGTCACATTCCTAGGATGTTCCCATTTCAGCACTGCCTCTACTTTGGAGGGATCCACTGCCACTTCTTTCTCATTGATCACATGGCCTAGAAATTTTACTTCTGACATCCAAAACTCACATTTGTTTGGTTTAGCATAAAGTTTTCTATCCCTAAGTACTTGCAACACTATTTGAAGATGACTTGCATGTTCTTCTGGAGTCTTAGAGTATATTAGTATGCCATTTATAAATACTATCACAAACTTATCTAAGTATGGCCTAAAAATTCTATTCATGTAATCCATGAACACAACTGGAGCATTAGTTACACCAAAAGGCATAACCAAAAATTCATAGTGCCCATACCTAGTTCTAAAGGCTGTTTTTGGTACATCATCTAATTTTATTCTTATTTGGTGGTACCCTGACCTCAAGTCAATTTTGGAGAACACAATAGCTCCCCCTAATTGGTCTAAAAGGTCATCAATTCTGGGTAGAGGGTATTTATTCTTGATGGTCACATTATTCAATTTTCTAGAATCTATGCATAACCTCATGCTGCCATCCTTCTTTTTTACCAAGAGCACTGGGGCTCCCCAAGGAGACACACTTGTTCTGATAAACTGCTTGGTTATAAGGTCCTCTAATTGGTTTTTCAACTCATTCAATTCTAAAGGGGACATCCTATAAGGGGCAATGGAAATTGGTCTTGTTCCGGGGACCAAGTCTATTGAGAACTCTATTTCTCTTTCAGGAGGCAATGATGTCACATCTTCTGGAAAGATATCCTCAAACTCAATGACTACAGGAATATTGGACAAGTCCATTTCAGACCCTGAGTTAGAGGATAGTAATAATAGTACGCCCTGAACCCCATTGGTCAAACATTGAAAGAGTAAAGAATTGTTGGTCAACGAAAGGTATTTGTTTTCCTTTGGTTGGGAAACTTATGGAGGAATTATGACTTTCCTACCATGGAAAATCAAAGTTACTGAATGATCGGACATCCAATCCATTCCTCATATGATGTCCAATCCCTTAAGGGGCAAACATACTAGGTTTATTAGAAAAACTGTGTCATACAGGGTGATTGGACACTGGTGACATACTAAGGAGGTCTCTATTAAATTCTTAGATGCAATGCTTACGACTAAGGGATAAGGCATTTCATATACAGGGATATTATGTTGCAAAACAAAATCAGAAGAGATGAAAGAATGGGATGCACCAGTGTCAAACATGACAATTAAAGGGATTTCATTTATGAATCCAGTGCCAATTATTAGATTATGATTCTTACCCTTCTTTGCACTGAGAGCAAAGACCCTTCCAGTGTTAGACTTGTTTGGGTTGGACTCTGCTTGTTTTTGGCATATTGGGCAAAATGGAGCCATATGACCAGGCTGTTTGCAGTAGTAGCAGACTTGTTTTCCAACCAAGCACTCTCCCCCATGATCTTTGCCACACTTAAGACACTTCTTTGCCCTTGGGGAAATGGAGGTCTGTACTTGTTTTCCCTTTCCTTGGGGAGTCTTTACCTTCAATTGTTGACCACATTTTCCAGACTCTTTCTTTTGTTGCCACTTAACCTGTTTCTCCTCTTGTACCTTCTTTAAATTGTCTTCAACAATGTAGCTTTTGTGTACAAGAGTAGAATAGTTAGTAAGCTCCATATGGCCTATGTTCCCTCTGATTTCATGTCTCAATCCCCATTCAAATTGGTCTATCTTCCATTCTTCTGCTGGTGCATATTGAGCATGTGGAGAAAATCTAGCCAATTCTTCAAACTTAGCAACATGTTCTGCAACAAACATGTCTCCTTATTGCAGGTGCACAAACTCCAACTCTTTTTGTCTTCTGGCACTTTTTGGATAATACTTGTCTAAAAAGGCCACCTCAAAGTGTTCCCAATTCATATGGGTTCCTTGAGTCTGAAGATAAGTCTTTGCACTCCTCCACCAATACTCTGCCCCACCCTTTAGTAGATGGGCAGCAAATGCCACTTTTTGTTCTTCAGTACAAGGCACTACTTCAAATGCCTTTTTAATCTCATCCAACCAAGCTTGAGCCTCTGAGGGGTTGTGGCTGCCCTGGAATGTTGGAGGCTGAAACTTAAGAAAATCATAAAACACCCTGTTGGCATTTGCAGTGTTATCTCTTTGCATTACCATTTGTTGTACCAAATTATGGGTAGCTGTTGCTTGCATTTGAATAGCTTCCATAACCTTTTCCCATGGTTCAACAGTGGGTGGAGTCATACTATCTTCAGGGGCAAGATTCCTCCTAGATCATTCAGCCATAAGTTTGCATACCATACACAAAATACTAAGTTCAGACTTAATATTAGGTGAAATGATAATGAGAATGTATAGCAAAACAAAGATATTCTAATTCCTAACACATAATCCATAGTCCAAATGAATCGACATGGCTCTGATACCAAAATGTAAGACCCATTATCATTTGTCTAGAATATGATAATTGGACCCTTACACCTTAATAAAACAGAGGTAATTAACAATGAATAATAAATTAGAATCATCATCATAACTGAAAACTACATTCAGAAATATAGTTTACAACATGTTTAGTAGATTCCTAAAATATTACATCTTGAAACAACTACGATTGTCTGAGTACATCTTAAAACAAAATATTAAATTCTAATTCAACGAGTTTGGATCTGATCTTCTGATGCTAATTTCATGTCTCATGTTTCTCCAGCTGCTAATAAAAAATAATAATGATTGGAGTGAGATAAAACATCTCAGTGAGCTCAAAAAATCAAAGGGAAGAACAATCTCAAGGAATTTCTATCATAAAAGTGCATAAAACGTAAAAAAAATAGTTATACATGTCTATATATATATATATATATATATGTTGGGAAAGACGTATGCATGACCTCAAATCTTTTCCTTTGGAATAAGGAAAAGTCACTCAATATCTTAATGTGGGTCACTAAGATAATTGAGTCCTGATTGGTAAAGGTGGTCTGGCCAAACCCCAATCAGCGTCCTGATTGTTCTCCTTTACATGTTATTTCATTCCTGAAATAACCTAAATGTCTCACCGTGAATAAGGTCATGCATGATCTGATCAATGATATGGTACAAAACTTACATGTTTTGTATGAAATGCACTTATTATGTTTTATATAAAATGCATCATTCATCCACAACAATTATCAATAAATTAGGCGATATGCTTAAACTCATAATAATTTAATCTTAAGTCCTTAATTCAGAACGTAAATCCATAGTCAGAAAATAGAAACAATATTAGAGTCATGAAAATAGTAACAACTTCATAACAATTAATAACTCAAACATAATAAAAGTTATATATATATATATATATATATATATATTCATCTATAAATAATGAAGCCATTCAAATTTCTTAAGAGTTTTATTCATTTTTGCAAATCGCACTGTAGAATATTTTCAGCACAATGGTCACTAATAATTATTGATGAAGGATCAAATTACTTTAGAAAGTTCCAAAAATTTCTTTGAAAGTTAACTCAGTTAAGAACATAATACAATTGATCTCATTTCAAAATTGGAAACCTATAATTTAGGAAAAAATCACGCACTAAGACTAATTTACACACGTTGCAGAAAGTCTCCATCACAAAAGTCATTAATAATTATTGAAAAATGGTCGAATGACAATAGAAAATTTTAAAACTTTTACTGAAAGTAGGTAACTCACCTATAAACGTAACATAGTTGGTCTCATCTCAAAATTCGAAATCAATAATTCATGAAAAATCTGATTCTAAGACTTGTTTCCATAGTTTTGTTTTTATTTAGAAAACCAAACTTAAATACAACAATTCTCTCAGTATTTTCATCAAACACCTCTCATGCATTGAATATTTGGGATAAAATTAGAATTTTCTCTCCACTAGTAAATAAAACGATATATTTTAAATGCGTGCACCTAATATCATCATTCTAACCGAAATTAAGGTAACATAACACAATTTCACAAACACATATCAGAGGCAACAACAGCAGTAACGAGCATAAATCGTGCTCGACAAGCATAAGCACCTTAAATATAGTGACACACATATAATTAAATTTTTCCTAATATATAATTCATTCACAAACATCACAACCATAACAACAGCCTACGTTCTAACTTATTTTCAACAACTTCAGAAAATGAAATCCCTAATCATAACAACAACAACAACAAAAAACCCTTTGATAAAAAGAACTCACTGTTGCCACTTTGACTCTTCTTCATTTATTGGTTAGTATCCTCTGCTGCTTTGATTGAAACCGGTTAGTAGTTACAAATTGAGACATGCAAGGTTTAAAAATGGGTTTAAGGAGCTTTGCCAAGCTTTTGGGTTTGATTCATTTTAAAAATGAAGGAAAATTAGAGGTTGAAGATTGAGAGGATGGGAGGATGGATGCCCAGGTAACGAAGAAGAAAAAGGAACGGGAATGTGAATTTCTGAAAGTGGTAAAGAGATATTGGAGGGATAGTGTGAAAATTACGCCATTGCCCTTCGTTTATCCAAATATTACAATAATACCTTTTTTTAAAAAAATAAATAAATAAATAAACTAGTTATTTACTTTTTAAATTAACAGTTTTAATAATTAACAGGTTGTTACATCATTGAACAAGGTGCAACCCACCAAAAATAAAAGAAATGCCCTCGCAGCCATTTGCTAATGCTGATCAGCACATCGCTGATGGTATACATCAAGCAACCAACTATACCGAAAAATGGTTGTCTGCGTCAAGTTAAACTCAGCATATGCAGCAGCGAGGCTAACCCCAAGAAGCTCACCCAATAATTCTATAGCGTCATCATTGTCAAAGAAATACCGTAGAGACATTTTAAAATTGTTCCCATAAATATTTTAGAGAACATTTATACAATGTTGCAAAAACAGTTATTGCAACAGACATAAAATGTTGCCTTATCTACTTTTAGACAACATTTTGCACATGTTGCTCTAAAAAGTGTTGCTAGAGACAACAAATGTTGTAGTGATATTAACGCTGAAGAATGGACCGGTGATGTGTATATGCAGCAGCGAAGAGACATCATCATTCAAGGTAATGGTCATCTCTCCAATTGGAAGATGAAAGTTGTTGGTGTCGCAATGTCATCTCTCGACAAAGGCATAAATTAGATCTTTGTCAATCATCTCGTAGTTGCATTTTAACAATGTATATAAACCGAAACTTTTAACAAATTCCTCAACCTCTTGATTTTCAATGACAACTTTTTTTAATTTTTTTTTATTGCTAAAAATCCTTAACTCTCTGCGATCCTAAAATATATTGACCGAATAAATATAAGTTCAAACAAATTAAGCAAATATTATATCTTTAATTTGATTTAGAAATTTACCATGTTGTCCCATAGTTGTGCCGCAACATAATCTCCATATGTTCTTGAGACAGAACTGTCAACCAAACCACTAGAATATCCGTCATCTTCTTCAGATTAGGCATCATCCGCATGGACTTCTTTAGGTTGGGTCTCATCCGCTTGGGCTTCTTCTACTTGCCCTTGTTCTGCTTGCACATGTTCTGCTTGCACATGTTCTCACAACAAGAATAATAGGATTTTGTGAGGGCCAAAAGCCCTCACAAAGGGGGAAAAACAGCCACAAAGGTGGCTTTTGTGAGGGCTTTTGGCAGCCACAAATAAGCTGGTCACAAAATTTTGTGAGGGCTTTTGCAGCCACAAAGTGCTGAAACAGGTTGGATTTTGTGAGGGCTTTTGCAGCCACAAAAGACAGGCTGACTGGATTTTGTGAGGGCATAGGCCGCCACAAAAGACAGGCTGACTGGATTTTGTGAGGGCTTTTGGCCGCCACAAAATCATGCTGACTGGATTTTGTGAGGGTTTTTGGCCGCCACAAAATCTTGCTGACTGGACCTTTGTGAGGGCTTTTGGCCGCCACAAAATCTTGCTGACTGGACATTTGTGAGGGCTTTTGGCCGCCACAAATGCCAACGTAAAATATAAATTAATTTTTATTTTATTTCAGTAATTATAATTAATATAATTAATATATTTGTATTGAATATAATTAATATAATTAATATTATATATAATAAATTAATATAATTATAATTAATATAATTAATATATTTATAAATTAATATTAAAATTTAAATTATAATTAAATTAAATTTGAAAGACTAATAATTAAATTATTTAAATAATAAAATATTAATTATAAAATATTTAAATTAATTAAAATATATTTAAATTATTAATAATAAAATATTTAAATATTTAAATTAATAATTATAATTAAACATTAATTTAAATTAATGTAAATTATAAATAAATTATAATTTAAATTAAAATTAAATTAAAATTTAAATAATATCAAATATTAAATATTAATTATTAAATATTAAAAATTAAATATTAAAATTAAATATTAAATATTAAAATTAAAATAAATATTGTATATAAAAACATAATATTAATAATAATTAAAGCTAGCTATAACAATCATGATAAAATCAAATAAAACATGCATTCCAAAATTATCAATTAATGTCTTACAAACCCAAAATTAACAAATAATGTCTTACAAAGTGGAAATTAATTAAACACACATTAATAATGTCATACAACCCAAAAATAAATTATGAAATTCTTCAAATGATCACATCAATCATCATAATAATTCGTCTGATCAGCTCCACTCCCACCATCATTATTTCCTGCATTCATACCCGACGAAAGAAGTCCTTTAAAAGTATTATGCATTTGTGTTGGAGGAGACATCATGCTTTGAAATTGAATTTCATCTTCAATGGCACCACCAGTAGTCGAAGGAGGAGCCCTAGCTGGATGAGGTTGATTTAAATTTGGTCTGATCAACCCAACTGTTGGCATAGTCGGTCGGTATGCAGTTTGATGATCTGGTTGAGGTTGAGGAAGTTGATGTGAAGATGATGGAGCATACTAATAATTATGAAAATATTGTTGTTGCTGAAACATTGGCGGCTGTTGTTGCTGGAAGGCAGAGTTCGAAGGATCCTGTTGCTGAAACGTTGGAGGCGGTTGATGCTGCTGGGAGTATTGGGAGTAACTCTGTTGCTGCTGGAAAATTGGTTGTTGCTGCAAGTACTGAGGCCGAGGCGGGAACTGCTGATGAAAGACAGGAGGAAATGAAAATTGTTGTTGTTGAAATTGTTGTTGCTGCTAAAACTGCTGCTGCTGCTCTTGAAACATCTGTTTTCATTCCTCATTCAATTTATCAATCGCGACTTGTATCAGCTGCTGTGTCCTTTCTTCTTGCTCACTTGCCCATTGCTCCTTTAACTGATCAAGATTATCTATCGGCACCGGACAATGAGATCGATCTGTACTAGCATAAGAAGAAGACGTCTCAGTCTGAATATAGCCGGTTGGACCTTTCACAAAGGTTGATGATAAAGTACCGGCTCCCAGCACACGCCCTTTGTACTTGCCACCACTGATGTTCATAAAACTTGCGGTCTCATATTGTTTCCGCTGATCTGGAGTAGCTCGCATAGCAGGAGGAAGAGTAGCTTGATGATCATCCCATTCTTTCATGACATGTTCAAGTTGTTCCTAAATTAAAAATCAAAAAATTAAAAATTTAATTAGTTAATAAGTAATATATAATAATTTAAAGATGTAAATATAATTATCAATATATAATAATTATCTGAATCGTTTTTGATAACGAATCAGTATACTCATTTGTTTGAGGATTAACATGAAGATAGCGATGTATCTCAGCTTGAGTGACCTCCCTTCCGAGTTGCTTTTCCTAAAATATATATTAAAATAATGTCAAGTTTATGGTGAAATGTGATGATTAATTGAATAAAAATTAATAGATATATATATATATTATAAATAAATAATTAATTACCATATAATATTTAATTTTTCCAGCAGACATGGAACCTCCCTTATGAGTACTAGTACCCCTCTCAGATGCTCTATTAATCTTTGCTTTTTCTCTCTTCTGTTTGTAAGCATCTGTGTTCCACTTACTCCACAAAGCAGTCCAAACATTTTCACCAATCCAATTAGGTCGTTTTTCTTCGCCCTTATTACGTGCGTAAGACAACATAGATGAGAGACGCTTTGAAAAGCGATGGTCAAATGAAGCCATAACTGCGACATCATGCTCTCTTTTCCAAGTACATTTAGTCTGTTGTTTGTTTAAATTTAAAAAATATTAAAAATATAATTCAATTAAACAATCAAATGTACGTATATATAATTAATTAATTAGTACTTAAATAAAATAATGTAATCACTTACTTTGAAGCAATGTAGAAACTGATCAACTTCCCTAAATTGAGGTGTCTTATCCTCTTTAATCTCACCCCAAGACAACCATGGCTTTTTGTATTTCTCTTGTATCACTTCAGCAATTGCCTTTGCAGATGGTTTAAAAGGAAGATATCTTCATAATTTACATGCAAATTAAATATAAAAATTAATTAATAAAATAATGTAACATGAAATGCAATAATAAAATATTTAACAATCATAGTTTACATACCCATCTCCTTCTGGAATTATGACAATGCGGTTGTAGCAATCAACACATCCGGGTTCCATTATTTCATCTAACGTATAAGGCTCTACTGGGACCTCCGGATATACAGGAATAGCTCCACCGCTAGTACCAATGGTCGGCATCGGCATGAGAGATGGGTCATTAACAACACGTGGTCTCTCAACTTTTTTCTTACCACGTGATGTTCTAGATATTCCATGTATTGCCGTCGTTCCTGGTCCTCCTGATCCTCCTGAACCTCCTGAACCTCCTGATCCTCCTACTCCCACTGAAGCCATGTCTATATATATATATATATATATATATATATATATATATATATATATATATATATATATATATATACATCCATATCCATACATATATATATAATATAATATATGTGTGTATGTACAATTAACATAAGATTAATTATATGTAAATAATAAAGAAATAAAGAAAATACATAAATGCATAAATAAATAAATAAATAAATTTTATACATAAAGAACTAATTAAAGAAATAAATAAATAAAGAAATATATATATATAAATAGTGATATATCCATACATATATATAATAATGAAATATACATAAATATCGATATCCATACAAATTATATATATATATATATAATGCCTAATTAATTAATTGTCTTCGTCTTGGTCATCTTCATCATCAGTATATTCATTTGATGAGTGATTTAAGTCAATATTGGCTTCATCGTTCTCTAATTCATCTATTTCTTGTTCATCAACTTCTTCTCCAATGTGTGACTCATGACAAAGTTGACTAATAGTCTCATCTCCAATCACATGATCCAAATTTGACATTTCATCCATTTGAAATGCAACTTCTTCATTTTGACCTGCTTCAACTTCTTCTATTCCACTCGTTGGTCTTGTTTTGATTGCAGCACACCAACCTTGCTTGCTTCTGACAGTTGATGGATAAGGAACATAATACACTTGTCTTACATTATGGGCCATGGAAAATGGATCAAACCGTGGATATCTTTTGCTCATTCGAATGTCTACAGTATTGGATATGAAATTGATTTTAGTTCCTCTGCTAGATGGATCAAACCACTTACAGTAAAACAACACCACTTTTTTCGCATCGTAATAACTTTGCGGAAACCATCTCTCACAGGTGTTGCGTCTAACATCATTTTAGTCATCAAATCCAAAGCTAAATCAGGAACATGAAATTGAGACTTTAGACCTAACAGTCTAATACACATTGATAATTTTGAGTTTGAAGAACCTTCAAACAATGGTTTATTTGTCTCTTTCAAAAGACCATAAAATCTCTGAGCTTCTTCATTGGGAAGTCCATCGGTATCATCATATTGATCTTCATTGAATGACAAATTAACCCCAACAGCATCCGAGATCATATCATTCATCGCCTCAAAGTGTTGATGGTTATAATAATCTATACCTAACATGTTAGTACTACTTGAAGGACCTATGTTATAATTCTCCAAATATGTACTAGAATTAGGCGCGACCGGAGACTCTTCGCCATGATTAGTCCAAATCCAGTAGTTAGGCATAAATCCGTCTGCATACAAATGCACTGTTATTTCATCTTCACTTTTAAATCGTCTACATCGACATAAACAACATGGACATCTCATTCCCCCTTCATCTTGGACAATTTTTTGCACTCTCGCAAAATTGAGAAACTCTTCGACCTTGTTAGCAAAACGTTGTTTAAGACCCTTTCTTCCGGGAAAATTCCTATCGTACATCCAACTACGGTCTAAATCCATAGTTGCTATATATATATCGATATTTTATATATTAATTGCTTTATTTTTCAAAAGCATTAATATAAATTTTGACATATTTATATGTCAATTAGGGGAGCATGCATTTGCACACAATATAATATATTATTATCAATACAATAATAAAATATATACCAAATACAATAATAAAATATATATCAATACTATCAAAATATATCAATACTAACAAAAAAATAATAATTAAATAAACATTATATATATATATATATATATATATTAATTTGCCAACAATATAATAAATTATAAATAATATAATAACATATTAATACTTATAACAAAAAATAATAATTAATATGATAAATTTTAATAATGTTTTTTAAAAATCAATAACTTTGATATATATGTCAATTAATTAGG
>JBBPBT010000899.1:5608412-5674301 GCA_037974875.1 Cicer bijugum | reverse complement strand
TCTAGAAAAAAAAAACATAATTTCAATATATCATCTCTAAGATTCGACTAACTAATACCTCCCATTTTCTTGCTTGCTTAGAAAAAATCTAATAAACCTATATATATATATATATATATATATATATATATTTAGGTAGAGTATTTTTTTTTATGTTTTTTAAAGAATATTTTAAAAAAATCTTTAAATTACCTAAATAATTAAAAATATATTGTCGTCCTAAAAAAAATACTAATTGCAAAATGTTTTTCTAGAACTTTTTCCGGAAATAAAAAACTTTTTACTACATGTACGTGATTGCTTCAAGGTGAGTGATTTTATTTAGGATGGTTGCTCGGGTACTCCTGCGTGATTGCTTCAAGGCAAGCTTGCTGCAAATGAAATGATTTGAGGGCGTAGTTTTATGGTTAACATGTGTTGTCTTTTTCGGTTGCTTGCACGCCAATAAATTAATAATGCACACAATTGAACGATGATAAGGTTTATTTACTTCATAGTTTGCAAACCTATTTATACATTAACCATTCTTAATTAATTAACACATTTGTTAATTGAATCTAGCAACTAACTAATTGATTGAGCTATGACTGGATGCTTCTCTAAGTTCTATACAATCGAAGATCTCATGAACTTGAAGATATAATATGATATATTTTTTTTTTATAATTGTTTTTATCACTTTTGAGAAGGGAAATAAACACATAAACATAATATAACAAACAACAGATATAAAATTCCTACAACTTGCAAGAACCTGTAACGAGTAACAACAAATATACGACAATAAATTAATCAAAATAAAAGAGCATAAAGAACATCAATATTTTAATGTAAAAAACTCCTAAATGCAAGGATAAAACCCACGGGTCATCCAAACCAAAGAAATAGCTCAACTATAATCAAATAAGGGAATAAGAGAGCTCTCAAAATGATGCACAAATTGTGCCTACAACTAGCCAAAAGCAAAAAGAAGAAAAACACACAAAAGTGCGAGCACAATTTCTCCCCCTCCAGACTTTGTTTCGCCGATCCAACCATTGAAAACAAAGACTTGAATATTTCAAACCTGCTATCCAAATAGAAGCTCGATCCAATGATTAACGAATGCGCAATCGATGTTTTTCTGAGATTGATTTAACAAAATTGATAATAGGGTTACTCTTCTCTTTTCTCTTTTGATGGTTGTCTTTAATATCAAAACAGTATCTCTCTTCTAACCCTAATTAGACCACTCTCCACTTAAATAAGTGAGAAATACGGACTATAATATTTGGATCTTTCTCCACATAGGAAGGGAGCTCAATATCCAACACATCTCCCCCCACAACTATGTAGAGATAATCGCCAAATCGGCGATATCACATTAAGTTTCAAATTTCCCTCTTGGTAATGCTTTAACCATCATATCAGAACCATTATATTTAATATGAACTTTAGCCAATTCCAACCAAGATGAATAACACTTTGACTACCTGAAAAATAATACATATTTGTCCTTAATAAACCCAAGCTCCTGCAAGAATTTCTTCAACCAAATCAACTATTTGCATGTTTTAGTAATGAAAATGAACTTTGCCTCAGTTGTAGACAATGCCACACATTTATGTAATCTAAATTGTCAAGCCACAACTCCATCTGCAAATTTAATCATGTAGCTTGAGGTTGACTTTCTCGAGTCAATATCTCCAGCCATATCTAAGTTGGAGTACCCCGCCAAAATAGATTTGTCACCTCCAAAATAAAGCATCATACATGTAGTACCACGAAGATACCTAAAAATCCATTTTACATCATTCCAATGTTCTTTACCTGAATTTGACAAAAATTTATTGACTGCACCAATAACATACACAATATATGGTCTTGTGCACACCATTGCATACATCAAACTACCCACAACAGAAGCATAAGGAACTCGTTCCATGTCTTTTTTATCATCTTCACTAGAAGGACTTTGTTTAGAACTAAACTTAAAGTGAGCGGCAACATGAGTACTTACAACTTTGGTGTTTGCCATCTGAAACATTTGCAACACTATCTCAATATGGTGTTCTTGTGACATCAAAAGTTTCTTCTCCTTTTTGTCACGCATGATTCTTGTGCCAAGAATCTGTTTAGCTGCTCACATGTCTTTCATGGCAAAGGACTCGCCCAACTCCTTCTTTAACCTGTCAATCTTGAAAATATTTTTCCCAACAATAAGTATGTCATCAACATATAATAACAAGATAATGAAATCATCATTAGAAAATTTTCATGAACTTGAAGACATAATAAGATATGTTTTTTCTATCACTTTTGTTCCTACACCAATCAAAATTTGAATATCCAATTACATCTTCATCTCCCTACTTCATGTTTTTGGCAAACAAAATTCCATGTTCTAGTGTCCCTTGAACATATCTCATGATTCTCTTGGTTGCAATCAAGTGAGTATCTTTGAGATTTTCTGTAACTCTCTAGATTTTTTATCCAAAGTATTACATAAAAATATTAGTTTTCTTTTATAAACAACTATAATTTTTTTTCCTTAAGAGTGGTTAATCGTCTATTAAATTGAAGATACGTCAGAAAATGACGACTTGATATATATTTCTTTTTGTAAAGAATGTAATGTACTTTATTAAAAAATATTTATTTATTTTTTTGCAAAGTTAATCTTTTAATTGTTAGATTGATATGCGTTTACACTCTAAAATAAAATAAATTTTTTTAAGTGAAATTTAAAAGAAACAAGGTTGACTAAAATTAACTACAAGTCAATTATTTACAAGCAAAAGAAAACTAACTTCCGCATTTGTATTTATAGTTAAAGATGAAGAGTAAATAACTATAAAATATATAACAACTGTATTATTCGTACAAAACATTATTTTTAAGTAAAAGCAGTTTTTGTTCCCACACGTGTGCACCAAGCATCACTAATGCAATGCAACTCTTTGATATCATTAATAGCATAATATTGATGTAAGAGGTCAGTTCATCTCACAATAAAATTAAACCAAATAATAAGTTAACAACCATAAAATATGAATATAAAATTTTTTCGTAATAAAAGATTTAAAGAAATTGATTCTTTAATAATTCACAAAGATGTATCAAAAGTCATAAAATGTATCTAAATAAATCAAGTAGCAACTCACATTAGAACAAATAATTAAATCAAAATAAAAATAATAATAAAATGTATGCAGAATATGCATACTCCTAAAAGTATATGTTCCGAATATAGTCAACCACTAAGGCGTCCACAAAGATTATAAGGTTTAACCAAGAATACAATAAAATAGAAATTTTATTTCTTTCGTTATATAGTTTTTCCCCATTAATGTCCTTTTAAGCATAAAAATGAACTATGTATTAATGCATTTGAATAATCAATTTTCTCATATTGTCAAAATTAAAAATATAAAATTTTTATCAATTTCCTCAAGACACATATGTTGTTCATAAAAGTCCATTTTTAAATTTAAAATACTCAAAAAAATCAAGATTTAAAATAAAATACATCATAACAAACATATTTCCACTACAAGCATATTTATCGAGGTATAATAATAAAAATAGAACTCTATAATTAAGTTCATCAAGATAGATGTATTACTCAAAAGAAAAATCAAAACATTATAGTTAAATCGTTACGACAAAAATAAAATCAACATTTTTTTTAAGACATTCAAAGATCATATCAATATCTTACAAACGCTAATTTAACATCTAGCCTAACTCTGTATGGGAAAAATCCTTTAGGTTAGACGATTTACTTCCTAGCAACATGTTCTAAGCCCCACGAATCAAAGAACAAGACAAAAGTCCAAACTTTACTTGAGATGGTATTACAAGAAGAAAGAAAATTGTAATTCGACTTGAAGATAATGATGGTGTGAAAAAAAAGTACGAGACTATTTTTTTTCCTTTTATTTGTGGTGGAAAATTTGGGTACTTAGGAGAAAACAAAAATGGATATGTAATAGAATAGAAAGGTGTTAGATTACCTTTTTTTTTTTTTATATATTTTCTTGCTATTAGTTATGACACCAAAAACTGCCTAGACTTCTTTCTAGAGAGAATTAAAATAAAGTTATAATATTTGTATAAGAGAGAGGAAGACATGAAATATAACAAAGGATGTTAATTTTTTTTTTTGTCCTCTCTTAATTACACAAAAAGATAAGATCCATAATTTAATTTGTAACCTTCCCATCAAAAATGAATTAAAGGTGTTAAGAATGAAAGAATCTACATTATCTCTTCTCTTAATTAGTTGAGACAAGGACATAAAGTCTACATTATGCCAAGACAACACCATGAATTATCAGAAAATATTATCACGAAGAAGAGTAAAAAAATGAGTCAAGTCACCATTTTTTTTATACTAAAAATGGATGGACCAAAAATATTTTCAAAACACTTATACAAGAAGGTTTAGTTTCATAACTCTATGTTATCTCCTAAAATGAATACTTATTTGATCGCATATAAAACTAACAAACAACATAACTTCTATAAATTCTAATTTAATTAAATAATTCAACTAATATTCAACTAAAATAAATCAATCAAGACAAGAATAGCAATGTAGGTCACACATAATAACAAAATAAAACAAACATACTTAACACATCAATTTCATGATCATCGAAACTAATCAAATAAAAAAAACACAATAGTCCATTTAAAAAATAATCACATCATAAACGTCCCCATGTAATTGTCACGCCAAAACAATTAAATAAAAATAAATATTATAATTATTCAGGTAAAATTGATAGTGATAAAATTTAATTTAATTTATATACACATAGAATAATTATTAATTTAATAACAAATTATGACAATTACTAAAAAGACACATATATAATATATACAAAAATATTGGGATGTTACTTTTCCATAAACATTCTAATAACCCCAACACAATAGCATAAGTCAGGGCCTGGTGTTGCATAAGTACTTTAGAGATCCAAAAATCTGCTTGAATAAGATGCTGCCAACCATTTTTTCTTCAGCTTCTTCTTCTAACTTGGTGTCGACTTCAATTGGAGTGACAATAGGGTTGCAGCTAGTCATGTTGTACCTTCTCAAGATTTCACTAGCACATTGCTTTTGATGCATCACCAACCTTTCCTTTGTTTCAATAAATTCCATGCCCCGAAAATAAGTCAGTTTTTCCAAATCATTCACAATTACCTTGGATTCCTCAATTTCTTCCTTGTTCAAAGCAGGAACATTGTTAGCCTTCCATCTTAAGTGTACTGCTTCACATAAATTCCATATTCTACTATGCATTTGTTGAAATCAATGCTGTTAAGGAATGCGTCAATCCTTTTATTCCAAGCTCTTGGAGCTTGCTTCAAGCCATAAATTTTTTTTCTTAATATAAGCATCTTAGTGTCTTTTCCTTTGGTCACAAATGCAAGTGGTTGAGAAACATATTTTCTTCCTTAAGTAGTCGATTCAAAAATGAAGACTTAGCATCAAACTAACACATCAACTAGCCTCTTGCACTAGCCAATGCTAGTACTAAACCTAATTGTCTCAATTCTAGTTACTGGAGCAAATGCCTCAGAATAGTCTATCCCTCCTCTTTGTAGAAATCTTTTGTCAACCAATCTAACTTTGTATAGCTTAAGCTTGTAGACCTATTTTGACTTTTATATGTTTCTGTTTTGGAGATAAACCAGTTAAGTACCAAATCTGGTTCGTTTTCAATTGCCTTGATTTCTTCCATCATTGTTTCTTTCCAATGTCCTCTATTTATAGCTTCTTCAACATTTAGTGGTTATGTATTAACAAATAAAGCAAAGGGCACTAGATCTCCACTGTTATCAATCTCATTGCCATTGTATACCTCAAACTCACTTAAATTTGTTGGTGGCGGCCTTTTATCTTTGAGTTCTACTTGGTTCTATTCTATCCTCAACTATATCTTCACTGTTTTGACAATCATCCAACAATGATGTTGAAAAGTGTGTTTGTTGGCCAGTGTTGTTGGCCTTCTGCTTTCCAGTCCCAAAACTTTTGCTCAATTATCTTCACATATCTAATAACTACAAATTTTTCTTTAGTAGGATCATACAATTTGTATTAACTAGTTAGATGATATCCAACAAAAATCATGATTTCACACTTATCTTGGATTTTTTTTTTTGGTCTAGCACATGCTTGCAACATAGAGCTCCAAAAGTTCTCGAATGCCCTACAACTAATATCAATAGTAGTTGATGCATCCTGACCCATAACCTATGGGACAACTCATTTCCTTTCAACATACTCTTAGTCATGTTTAGGATGGTTCTATTTCTACTTTCAGATCCCTTATGTTGAGGTTTATAGAGACAATCACTTCATGTTCAATCCCATTTTTCACACAGAGCTCCTCAAACTCATGTGATATATATTCACCACCTCTATTTATCCTTAACACTTTGATAGATCTGTCACACTATTTTTTTAACCTTCTCTTTGAAATTCTTGAAAATTTCAAATGTTTTATCAACATTTACTAAATTCATCAGCATTCTATTAAATTTAGTTTGTTGAAAATTTTTAAATGAAACAATTGGTTTTTGTTCCCTTGTTTATTTTTTTGGTTTTGGTTAAGTTCATAAAAAAATAAAATTTATTCTTTCTTAATAATATTTATTAAAAGTGCAGCAAACAATAGATAATATTTACACGCTAATTTTTGCTTAATGAAAATTATATGAGCATGAGAATTGAATCAAATAAACTACAAGCTTTTAAATAACTCAATTTGCAACGCAAAATTGTTGCATAAAGTAAATGGTCATAACTATTTGCTGAAGAATTGTCCAAAAACCACCTTAGAAATCCTACAAAAGTATATCTATATATGTATAAAAATAACTGTAAATCCTTTTCTGTAAATAATCCTTGTAACAGTCTAATTAAAACTCAGTGATAGCCTGAAACCTTAATTAATCTTTGGTTTTGGTCGCCTTGGCCTTAATACCATATAAAGGCACCCTAGAACAATCAAGAAAGCAGGAATAGTTGTCACATCAAACACCATATGCATTTTTCTCTCTCTTGTGCAGTTAATTGGATGGAAAAGGGCAAGGGTCGTATTAACTTGATCAACAAACCTGCAAGAATGAAAAACCTTGTGTTAGAGGAAAAAGAAGCAATGAAGAACAGGCCCGCACTGAAGATGCTCAAACCACATGACATATAGGCCAGCTTCTAACCAATGAAGAACAATATAGAACATTGATGTGCGTGGTCATCCCTTTCCACCCTCTGCAACTCTCCCCCCTTTTCTCCTGTAACTCTAAAAGGGTGTAACCATATTAAAATAGACAGGTATGTCTGTTCTTATTTCTATAGGTGCGTACGGTACAAGGATATGCGAACAGAAGAACACAAATGTTTGAGTCACATCACACGTTCACACTATCAATGGGGGTAGCTACCATTTCGGTTAGTGTCTGTTAGGGCCTACTAGGCCTGTGAATGTGTTGCTGTAGTCGTATTGTGTTTCATCCATAATTTTCCTCGGTAAACTGTTCTATTTATTTATGCAGTCCAGAGTCTAACATTGCAGAATAGTTTAGTGTGTTTAACCTTTTGGATGCATCCTCCAAGGTGTTTAGTAGCCTTAATGCATCAACATATCGCAATTCTCCAGTAACAGTTGATACCTGAGATCACATCATAAAAAATCATGATATCAATTGTTTAATAATAATAATAAACTATCAATAAAACTTTATCAAAGCAATTAGTTATTAGTACTCACCCTTCTCCAAAGGCTAACAACATAATTGTATTTGTTTACAAGCTCATGCTCCTGGGACTGGAAGATCATGTAAGTGTTTTGAGCTTTATTCAGTTAAGAACTCAAACAGATAATTCATCTTGTATCACAAGGTAAGTATATGCAGTAAAATATTCTTGTGAAACTAATGGAAGCCTTGGTTCCCATTATTAATTCATTAACAGCATCTGCCTAGTATGTTTTCCGGGTCAAGGCAAATGCAATGGATTAGGAAATCTGACTATGACTCTAGTTGGCAAAAAATAATTATCATATTACTTAAAATAACATCTCAAAAAGAGCTCGAAGGCAGTGAGAAAAGATTATTTATCATACTCCTATATTTTTTATCAAATAAGCTTATGATCTAGTTCAACAAGCTATAAACTGGCTTCTTGGCCTGGCCAAACATAACCTAATGTGTTCACAATTTTTTCCACCAAACGTTCCCGATATTTTTGTGTTCACAAGTGCTCTCCCATAGATGTTCACACGTCTGAGTGAACCATTCGCAATTCTGTCATTTTCTTTGTTAGCACCTATGATAATTAATTTCAACTTGGATAAAAAATGCTACTCAACCAGAATTAGTTGGCATAATTATTGACGCTTGGAAGAATGAGTGGTCCTGATCCACCATCACTTTGAAGAGTTGAGAGTAGCAAGGGTTGAACCCAACATTGCAACCCCCAGCACCTCCATTGTTTTGGTGTGAGGGGTTATAATGAAATTTGATAGAGCAGAATGAAGAATGAAGAATGAAGAATGAAGATTTTGGATTAAAATGTAAAGATGGAAATAGAAATACAATAACCAGAGCAGAGCTCCTAAGTAGAGAAAAACAATTCTCAAACTGCCAACTGTAAAGGTTCTAACAGAATAATCATTGGGTGACTGTGCCAATCCCATGACCCTATTCTTATTGTGAGAATATTTTAACTAACTAGTCAGCTGACACCCTAGTCCCTCATGTCTCTCTTCTTTCTCTCATAAACTCTCCAAACCTTGGGCCAAGCATGATTCACACACACCAATACATCCCCTTCAACTGATTGGGCTTAGGCAGCATCCTATCAAAATCCTACATAGGTAACAAAATAGGTTTTGGATTAGAGTTAAACCTAACTCAAATTCTTAGATTATTGGTAAAGGAACAATTCATTAGAAACAAAATGGTCTTATAAATGTATTCAGAATGGATAATTTCTCTATCATTTAATGGCTGCAAAAATGCACAAGAAGGATACTAGTACGCTCCATTAGTAGGCGATGAATTGCAGAATTAACCAGTTGGATCGATTCTTCAAGAGTTGTGATGACATAACTTCGAGCAATTGAATCAGACTGGAATTGTGAAATGTGCCAACCTTGTGATGTAGCAGAGAAAGGATTGCATCCTACCGACCATATCCAGTCCTGTCATGGTCAGAAATAAATCTTAATAGATTACAGTCCAACTATACTTGATAATGAAGTCACACTTACAAAACTAGCCATTTGAGGAATCTGGCAGACAGCATACAAGCATGATAAAAAAATAAATGAATGTTATGTGAATAAGGTATTAAGCATCTGCTTCCAGACTAAAATGAAAAAGTAGTTCAGCTTCCTGCAAATCCATGTCTTATGCTTATATCACTTTTCTAGAAATTGGGAGAAGGGTGCAGGGGTAGGTGAGAACATGCACATCACCCAATTAATAGCCAAAACAGAAACAAAGAAAAAAAGTAACAAAATGTTGGTATTTTGAAGGGCTTGGGAAGCCTTAAACTGAGTCATGCATGCGCACCAACAATCACTGCACATTAATTGAATTTCCTCAACAAATGAAACATATCAGGACTTAATTATACCAAAAACCCTCTATGCATTATAGGTAGATTGGACATAAAAGTGTACCTCCATTGCAGTCTCATGGGCTTGACCATAAACAAGATGAAGGGGAAGCAAACCCGCAAGATGCTCAGCAGTAGCAGCTACTGCAGGTTTTATAGGCTGCCTATATAGACAAGATGAAGGATAAAACCATGGAAGAATTGATAAGTGGCTTTATGTTCCATAAATCAAGTTCTTATGACAATTGTTCAATACAACTATTCAATTACTGCTGAGTATCTTCAAAGTTATATGAAAAAACCAATTTTAAAACACAAATGTATGTTCTGATTCTAACCTCAAGTTCATTAGAAGTGAGTGACCATTACAATGTAGATGGCTTTCCCAAGAAGAGGGCTCAGACTGAACGACAATAACCATGTTGGATAATGCTTTAGCCTGAAAATGTTTGTCCAGTAACAATGGTTCACTGTAAATGAACCAAAAGATTGGAACCTCTAGCATAGACCTGGATTGTGCATGCCTACCTGATTTGTTTACAAAGATTGTTATTTAGTAGTATATCATAATATGAAGCTAGTTAGTTAATCCCATTAAGTGGTGTGTCGCGGCCAACCCCGAAAATGGGATAACCTGTTCTGGGATCGGCGAGATAACTGCTTCTGAGATTGGCGGGATAACTGCTATGTTTGGGACAAATTACATGAATGATACTATATAAACCTATATTTAATGCAAAATTAACAAATGGCTCAAACTCTAAAACGTTCATAATTACCAATAAAAATCCACAAGTCTTACTCTCAGTAAAAACATACATTGAAATACCAACAAAAGACAAGGAAATAAAGATGCCTATTGAAGTCTTTAATAGAAAGTAATAAATAACTAAATATTAAAACCCAAAGACATATTCATTAGCATATTTTTCTTCCTTTTCTTATTGGGTGAAGGTAGAAACAACAAAATAGAGAAGGAAGAAATAATAGTGGGATCTCATTGGGATTAACTATGTCAGGATCTTGTTTCAAGTTGTCGCGGACCATACCATTGCGGCCAGGCACTGCACCGCACTGGGGTAGCGGTAACTCGCCGGGAAACACGTTAATTACCTTTATCAAGTAACAAAAGAGAAAAAATTTCTCAAATGAAAGTAAATGAGAAGAGAACCACTCGTGTGATCAAATTTATTCGATTCAAAGGTGTTTAGGATTGTATTAACCAAAAATGAATTGCTGCACAATCCAGAGAATGGATCCAGTATTTATAGTACTGACTTAAGGATTGTATTACTATCCTGACAAAAAGTTTGGCAAGACACAATTTTTAGAGACTTATAGTCAAATTGAGCATAACAGTTATCTATGCACCAACTTGAGGGAGGTGTTGGGGAATCAAGGGAAATTAGATTTAATTCTCCTTTATTTTATATTATTTTGTTTATTTTTATTTTATGATTATGTCATTATAACCATTTTAATTACTTTTCCTGTAATAATAAAATATGAAAGTATTTTGTCTATTACTTTCTTCATATCCCTATAACAACATCAACCAATAAAGTAACTGAATCTTCTTTATCTATATCCTAGCAAAGGTGCAGGAGAAAAAGGATTTGGTTGCTGCAGAGTAGCTTGTATTGGCTCCTCAATGGATTGAGTAGCTCTATGATGACATAATAGAGTGAGAAAACTTGAAAAAAGTAGAGGAAAATTTTGTGTTTTCTTAATATGAATTGTCAAAATCCAGTTGCAGGAGTAGTTATATGCTCACTATCCTGCACCAACAGTGGAACTAACCTAAACCCACTGATAACTAAGTAATACTAAAACTAGTATAGTCACAAAAAGTTTATATATATATAGGGGACGTATCAAGTGAGAAAAGTTGTTTTATGTGAGAGTGAGAGGATTCAATATAAGCCATCGGATCAAAATGAGATGCTCAGATGAAAATACAAAAATAAAAAGTCATGTGCCTCTCCTTTTCTCTTGTTCTTCTCCACTTTGCTCTTGTTTCTTCTACTACATAACGAAGATGTCTTCCCAGATGCACCACGCTTTTCTTCTTAGGGAAGATGCAATATGCAAGACAGACAAAGAAGCTAAAACAGTAATTTTCCAATCAAACCTACCAAGATACAAGTCAACGACGGAGACAGAGACATGAGTGTGGATGTTGAAGAAGAACTCTATTTGGTGTGAAGTTTTGAATTTGGGGGAGACGAGACAGTACATGTGGTGTGGCAGTCAATTGAGCATGAGGAAGTTTTATAGATATAAGTGAAAGTATGAGATTTCGTCAAAAACAAAAGTGAAAGTACGAGATAGCTCGCACGTAACCTTTTAAATGTAAGATTTTAATCTCAGCCATGCTTTTGAATCTAAAGGCTGAGAAAACATCTTCTCACTCTCACATAAGATTCTCATTCTCACTAAATATGTCCCCTATATATATATATATATATATAGACAAACATTCACATATATAATTCAAAGATAAAATTAAAAAAAGGAAATCAGTGACATTCATAATCTACCAAATCAACAACACAGTAGGCTTTGAGGGTGCAGGGCTGATTGGGAGTAGCAGGAAATAACTGCAGGCCATGGTGAGAGCTGTCATTTAAATACTTTACCATCCTCTTGACAGCCACCCAGTGAGATTCAAGAGGGGATGCCGCAAATTGACAGAAAACCGATTTCAGGTCTTGTGATGATGGCATACTGCAGTGCCCCATGACCTGAGTAGATCTGACTCCACATGTGGGGGGACTGTGATGAGGCAGTTCACAGGACAAGCTACATGTCTCCTCTGATGAGGGTGGAAAAGATGAGGTTGATTTTACTACTCTGCCCCTCTAGTGTATCCATGAACTTCTTGCAAGTGGTGCATGCACAAGCTTATCAATGGGGTCAAAAAAAATTCCTTTTCAAGTTTAACTTTTTTTAAAAAAATTCAAGAGATCTTTATGGTTTCAGGTACAGACAAATGACATATAAAGGAGGACATAAGAAGGAGACCTTTAAGAGAACCATGCTTATTCAGCCTTTGCAACTGATACTGCAGAATGGAAGAATCGAGATAGGTGCGAATTGTCTTTCGGTACGTTCCATTGACAAGTAACAGGGGTACAGCAGCTGCTCGTCGTGCAATAGAGAAAGCCATTGCTAAATCAGGATCATCTGACAGAGGTAACCTGAAACTTAGTTATATCAGTAGAAAACTAGGAAAACTGCACATTTGAAGGGAGTGTGATAAATCAAGCATTTTTCAGTGTGCCTGAATAGAATTTTCACCGACAATATGTCTAATTAGAGGTTGGAAAAGCAAAGGCAGAATAAAGCACTTAAAACTGCATACATGTGTGGACTGAACATCAGTTTCTGAGAAGGCACTAGCAATGAGGAAAGTCCATCCTTTATAGCATCAATATCCACAGGAAGCTGTTTAATGTGTCCAACTTTCTGCAAATATATTGCAAGAACATAAATAATCTACTATTGTAAGCCTTTCGATATGATGGAATGTACATCTTACCTCCTGTGTCATGAAAAACAACTGAAAGGATATCTTCTCGTAATAATGGAAGGCCCCATCAGAAACTGAAGGTGATACAATATGTCTCATAGATCCCCATAGTGTTGCACCAAGATGTGCAAGAAAAGAATCACGTGCAACTGTGTAGTTCTCAAACTCCTGCATTGAGGCAAACTCAAGAACCAAACTACTACTGAACTAGAAAAGAATTTAAATATACAAAAAACAGTGGGCAGAAATTCATTAGAGAAAATCCACAATATAAATGATGTGTTGTTTGTTTAACCTTCTGAAAAAAGTGATTTTATGATTGTGACCAGAAATAATTGTATTCAGAGATTTGATGTAAAGCAGAACTATTATCTTTTTGGTTACAAATAAAAGCGACAAAGGAGCCTCAATACAGACGGACCATTTAGCTGACCTCATGTGTGTCACTGAATAAATTCCAGCTCTCCATCCTCTTTAATGTCTCTATGGCTTTTGTCTTGTGACTTTCATCATATTCTTCACCTTCAAAAGACTGTAGCTCATTTTTCAGATCCCGCATCCTCTCATCAAGTTCTGAAATTATGACATATTTAAGGATGTATGAACTATGAAATATACAGTATATAGATATTAAACTTTTGAGAGCACTAACCTGCAAAACATCATAGTTCAAAATAAATAAGATGAAATCGCACTCTGAATCAGAAATAAAAGGAAATGGCTTAACAAGAACATCTCATATGCAAAGAAGCACAAACGTGTCCAAATGATTACCATATTGGTGTCTAACACGTGTCATGTTGGATGTTTCTATACAACTCTCAGATACTCCAAATATACAACATTTTTTCACAATTATATTTTGAATTAGTATACTAATAGGCATAGGACCTACAAACACACACATAGTGTCTATAATGGTTGACGCTATGTATTAAAACATTACTGTCCTTAAGATTAGTATTTTCAACAAGTGTTCATGCTTGCAATGGTGTTCACATCTTTATTGAAGTTAGAAAGAAGATAGAAAGTTTGAGATATTTCTTTAGGGATTGTAGAATGTAAAAAGTTGAAGTTACTTTTTCAAGAAAAAAATATGAATTTGTTATTAATCTTCTGTTTCTGCTAACAACAACTATATTTCTAGTGTTTTTTATTAAGAATATATTGGATAGTGCACATTCTTATCAATGAGAAACATATCATTTGTTAACACCGTGTAAAAATCTAGATTAAACATGTAGGATATTAGGTTTTTTATATTGGTCTAACTCGTCTGTACAAAACCGGTTTGTAAGGTGAGGAGTGAGACACTCTTTATAAAGTCATTTCAGACCTTATCTCTAATATGGTATTAGAGTTTATTCATTTATAAGGAGAGTGATACCCTTCACCTTACAAGCCAATTTTGTAGGGATAAGTTAGGCTAAGATTAAAAAACCTAATATGGTATTAGAAGTGTATCTAATTGGGTCACCTATCAAATTATCCATGCACTAAGCCCAATAGGCGTGAGGGGGTATATTGGAAAAACCCGAAGTCTCACATCGAAAAGAAATAAGACTTGAAAGATGTTAGAAAGAGACGCACTTCTCACCTTCAAGTTAGTTTCTTAAGGATGAGTTAGATTCAATATAAAAACTCAATATAAGAAAATCCCACAAGGTTACCAATCACGCACAGTAGTGGAGAAAAACGACCCTACCCGCTACAATGCCATCAACCGTGTAGCAGTTCACTGTCTTGGGCAATAATTGTGGCGTGATAGCATCGTAGTCATGTACCATACCACCATCTTGAGTGCTGTTAGAATTCAAAGTATGATATATTATTCTTTGACTGTACAATTTCTTAGGTTCAATGGTAGAACTTCTAGTCAAATTCAAGTCCCTAGTATTTGAATGTAATTATTGTAACCTCATAATAAATAGAAGATGTGTGATTTTGCTCGATACACACTAGAAATACACAAATAACATATTTTACACGGTATTAGAGCAGGTTCATCCTAGAGCTGCTCTATCTTTTCCAACTGTGCCATAACCTTTTTATTTTATTTTATTTTATCTTTCCTCTTAAAAATTGTTCCAGCTGTGCTTTTCCATTCGTATACAATTCTAGTGCAACCTACCACCACAGACCGCCGCGCAATCCTCCGGCGAACATGGTAACTTTTTTATTTTTTGCACTGCCAAACTCCAGCAAACACAGTGACACATCTGGCGACCAATTTTTCAAAGTCAGTCGTCACTTAGGGCCTTACGGCACATTCTGATGTCCTTTTTCAACTTCTGGTGATTTTTCAACATCTTTTCTTCTCTTTAACCTAACGTTGATCGGTCATATCCAACACCGGATCTACTGCTGCCTCCTTTCCCATGTTCAGTTTCACTACGCTTCCTTTGATTCCATGCGAAAAAATGGTAAGTGCAGCCAGTTACGCAGGATGGGCAACAGCCATTGAATTTTGGTTCCAAGGACAAGGTCGTAAAGACCATTTGCTCAAACAGTCCAAGGATGTCGCTGCCAAAGATCAAGACAATTGGAAACAGATTGATGCCTCTCTATGCAGCGTTCTTTAGTTTTCAATTGATGTCAAACTTCAATCTCAGTTTCGCTCGTTTAAAACATGTTATGATGTTTGGGCAAAGGTGAAGAAGACATACTCCAATGATGTTAATTGTTTATGTTACTGTAGTCTCTAATCTTATTTCCATAAAGAAACAAGAAATGGATAGGCAAAGCTACATAGGTAAGTTTGATAGTTTGATTGCTGACTTTGATGCACTTATGCCCAATACTGACAATGCCGAAACACATGCTGAACAACATGGAAAATTCTTTATGGTTCTGGCCCTTGCGGGTCTTACACCAGATCTTGATTCAATTCCAACCAAATTCTATCTAGTGCTATTGTTCATATGAAACTGTTTGTGAACTGTTAGAATATTAGAAAATATCTTATAAGATCTTTTATATTATATTAGAGTATCTTGAGTTATTTCTTAGGATCAATTTATAATCATAGAGATATCTTAGAATATCTCTCATTATTATTATGATTTATTCCTGATTTAGGATTGAGTCTTTGTTTCTCTATAAACAGAGATTAGTATTGAATCTTTTGTAATAAATTCAGCATTAAGCTATTATCAATAATATTCAAACCCTTATTATTTTCTCTCCTCTTTTTTTTCTAAAATCCCACAACTTCAACATGAACAATTACTCCATCCTTCGACCCCTTCAGCTTCTCCTCCAGCCCTTGCTTCTCTTATTGTGCCAATTGAATCTACTGCACTCGTCTCTAATTCATATCAACGAGGTGATAGAGGAGGAGGAGGACGTGGACATAATCGTGGTCGAACTCGATGCAACTATTGCAACCGTTTTGACCACATTGAAACCCAACGTCGCAACCTAGAGTCGCCAATGTTGCTCAAATTGAGGCCCTTGACACAAGTGATCAAGTCATACTTTCTACCACATAATATAATGAGTACATCAAGCTAAAGGCGCAAATGCAAAATACCACACGAGTTGCCTCTGTTGCTCAGATCGGTAATCCTATTGCCTTTGTTACACAATCTTCTTCACTTTGGACATTGGATACTTGACTCAGGCACCTCTAATTATATGTCTAGTAATAAATTGTTTGACTTATATGGACAAACTACCTAGTATTACTTGGGCTAATGGGTCACAAATCAAATGTTATGGTATTGGCCGAACAAATCCCTTACCCAAACTCTCTTTGGACTTTGTACTTTATGTCCCTGGTTGTCCATTTAACTTAATATCTATCAGGAAACTCACTCGTATCCTACCTTTAGAGATGACAATTAGACCCAGACCCAACGGGTACCTGCAAAAAAATCCACAATGGGTAGGCTAAAACCCCGCATAATGGGTATGGACACGGGGACGGATAATTACCCGCAAAATTAAGAGGGTACGGGTATTATAGTACCCACCCCGCCCCGCACCCGCACTTATATCAATACATTAATTATTTATATATTATATTAGTGTTTAGTTTAATTAATTGTTTTCTTTATTTTTTACGATCTATTAATATCATTGGACCACTACAGTATTTATAATTGAAAGATAAATGTTTGTAATTTTTTTAAGAATTTAAGTATGATGCTTAGGTAAATAATTGTGACTTTATAACTAAGAGTTATGACTTATTAATGTGAATTTATAATTATATTTGCAACTTCCTATCAATTGTTTTTATAGATCTTAATTAATATTGTCGTAGGACTTGCAACTTCATTAAAGTATTATTATGAATATTTGAATGACTATTCTAACGAGTGTTCATTTAAAATGTTTTGAGTTAGAAAATATTTTGATTTATAATATTTTATGATTAGATTTAAGATATTTGAATAATTTTCAAATTTAATCACGACAATATCATATATTTATCAATATATTTTAGTTAAAGCGTAGATAATGGGTATGGGTACGGACACTTAGGTACCCAGAGGGTAAGGGTACGGGTATTAAAGTTGATATCCAATAGGGTACGGGCAAGGGTATGGGTATTTTTTTAAATCGCGGGTATGGGGACGGGTACTATAGTACCCTACCCAAATCCTACCCATTGTCATCCCTACCTACCTTACTCTGTTACATTTGCTAATGGTTATGTTCTTGTGCGGGATCAGAGTACTAGGACGACAATTGGAGTAGGGCATGAGTCTCAAAGCCAATATTACCTTTCGGCACCTACAACGCCTATTGCATGTTCCGCCGTGGAGTCTCCACATATTATCCATCAACGTTAGGGCCATCCTAGCTTTCAAAAGTTGTATCTTATGGTTCCGAGTCTGTCAAAAATATCTACCTTAGAGTGAGTCATGTCAGTTCGGGAAACAAACTATGAGTTTATTTCCTGACAAAGTCAATAAAATAGTTGTGTCTCCTTTTGCTTTAGATCATTCTGATATTTGGGGTCCGAGTCGTGTTGTTTCATGTTTAGGATTTCAATATTTTGTTACTCAGAAAAACCGCTTAGTCAATTTTTCAAACCTTTTGCTCAGAAATAAACACACAATTTGATACTCAGATAAAAATATTGCAAAGTGATAACGCTTGCGAATATTTGTCTACGTCTTTTCAATCTTTTTTGACTTCACAGGGTATCCTCCATCAAACATCAAACTTCGTGTGCTCACACCCCTCAACAAAACAGTGTCGCTGAGAGAAAGAACCGACACTTGGTGGAAACGGCTCGTACTATGCTCTTTCACAATAATGTACCTCCTCGTTTTTGGGGAGATGTAATTCTCACAACTTACTACTTAATCAACTGCATGCCTTCCTCTGTACTTGAAAACAAGTACCACATTCTATTGTGTTTCCTCAACAACATCTTTATACCCTACCACTCCGCATCTTCGGGTGCACAGGTTTTGTTCATGACATTACTCCAGGGAAAGATACGTGTCTTTTTCTCGGCTCCTCTTGTCTGCAGAAAGGTTATCGGTGCTATTCCCCAGATCTTCGACGATACTTTGTCTCTACCGATGTCAGTTTCTTTGAGACTCGCTCCTTCTTTCTCTCTACAGAACAGTTCAATCATTCTGGTCAGTCACAATCTCTCTCTCCAGAGGTCCTTAATCTCCCCATTGCACTCACCCCTGTCTCTAGCACCACTCTAAGCACCTACCAACGGAGTCCCCGTCCACCACTCGCTCCTCAAGAATCATCCCCTGCTCTACCTGACTCTCACTCTCTGTATCCTACACTGGAGCTACCCATTGTTTTGCGTAAAAGTAACAGGTCATCTTGAAATCCTAATCCTATATATGCTTGTCATTTGAATTATAATCAATTATCTACATCCTATTATACTTTGTGGTTTCCTTGGATTCTATGTCTATTCCGAAAACTACAGGTGAAGCTATGTCTAATCCTGGCTGGCGACAAGCAATGATAGATGAGATGACTGCTTTGAACTCCAATGGGACATGGGATTTAGTAGCTTTACCTGATGGCAAAACCACAGTGGGGTGTCGCTAGGTCTATACAATCCAAGTTGGGCCTGATGGAAAGATTGATCACTTAAAAGCCCGTCATGTGACAAAAGGATACATATAGATCTTTGGTCTTGACTATCGGGATACCTTTTATCCGGTTGCCAAAATCGCATTTGTCCGACTTTTTCTTGCCATAGTTGTTATTTACCACTAGCCACTCCATCAATTAGACATAAAGATGTCTTCCTGCATGGAGAGTTACAAGAGGTGTATATGGCACAACCACCAGGCTTCACCGTTAGCGGTTCCTGTCACTTGGTATGTAGATTACATCGATCTCTATATCGCCTGAAACAATCTCCCCATGCTTGGTTTGGGAAGTTTAGTATCGTGCTCCAAGAGTATGGTATGACTAGATGTGAAGTTGATTACTCGGTTTTCTTCTTAAACTCTTCACCAACCACTTACATCTATTTGCTTGTCTATGTTGACGACATCATCATCACATGTAATGACCAGGTTGGCATTCATCAGCACAATCAACATTTGTCTCAACTTTCAAACTAAAGATTTGGGGCCGCTAAAATACTTTTTGGGGATTAAGTTTGCTCAATCTAAGACAGGTATAGCAATTACTCAGCGAAGTTGATTACTTGGTTTTCTTCTTAAACTCTTCACCAACCACTTACATCTATTTGCTTGTCAATGTTGACGACATCATCATCACAGGTAATGACCAGGTTGGCATTCATCAGCACAATCAACATTTGTCTCAACTTTCAAACTAAAGATTTGGGGCCGCTAAAATACTTTTTGGGGATTGAGGTTGCTCAATCTAAGATAGGTATAGCAATTACTCAGCGAAAATATGCCCTTAATATGAATCACAGGCATGCTTGATTGTCGCCCGTGTGATACTCGTATGGATCCCAATGTCAAGCACCTACCAAGTCAGGGGGAGCCATTGCAAGACCCTGGTAGATATCGCAACTTGTTGGCAAACTTAACTATCTTTCAGTAACTAGACCTGATATTACAATTGTTGTAAATGTAGTCAGTCAATTTCTGAATGCTCCATGTGATAGTCACTGGAATGTTGTGATTCATATTCTTAGATATATCAAGAATGCACCAGGCAAAGGATTGCTTTATGAAGACAAGGGTAATACCGATGTTGTTGGCTACTTTGATGTTGATTGGACAGGGTCACCATCAGATAGAAGATCCACTTCAGGGTATTGTGTCCTTGTTGGAGGTAATTTGATATCGTGGCAGAGCAAGAAGCAAACATAGTCGCAAGATCGAGTGCAGGAGCAGAATATCGTGCTATGGCTGCAACGGCTTGTGAACTTACATGGCTGAAATAGTTACACAAACAAATCAAGTTAGGAGATGTCAACGTAATGAAACTAATTTGTGATAAACAAGTTGCACTTCATATTGCTTCCAATCCGGTCTTCCATGAGAGAACAAAGCACATAGAAATTGATTGTCATTATGTAAGAGACAAAGTACTTTCTAGAGAAATCACAACTAATTTTGTTGGATCAAATGATCAATTGGCTAACATATTCACTAAGTCACTTAGGGGTCCTCGAGTTGAATCTATATGTAACAAGCTTAGTGCATATGATATGTATGCTCCAGCTTGAGGAGAAGTGTTAGAATTCAAAGTATGATTTATTATTATTTGACTGTACAATTTCCTAGGTTCAATGGTAGAACTTCTAGTCAAATACAAGTCCATAAGATTTGAATGTAATTATTGTAACGTCATTAAAAATAGAAGATGTGTGATTTTGTTTGATACACACAAGAAATACACAAATAACATATTTTACAAGTGCAAACTAAAATGCCATTAAAGTTTTCTTTTTGTGTGAGGATACAAGAGTTTTTGTAGAAAACACACCAGAACTGTTTGTAGTTTCCTAGCATGTTCGCGGGTCGCAGATCGCGTTCTAGGTCGCGTGTTCCCAAAGCCCAAAAAATGTGATTTTTTTCTTCAAGAAAAACCAATTTTACCCTTCCGTTTTAAAACATTTTGGGGGTATTTTTGGTATTATATGCTTTAGATTTCACTAACCCTAATTTCAGTTTCCATTCTTCCTCGTTCACATTCCCTTCTTCGTTCACGTTGTCTTCTTCCTCGTTCTTCCTATTCTTTGTTCCTCCTCGCTGCTACTTTTGTTCTTCCACCACCAGTCGCGCCGTCCAGGTTCAAACTGCAGCGCCGCCTCCAGTTTCACACACTACCAGTCGCGCCGCCTCGTTTTTTTTACTTTAGTTTTTCTTTTCTATAGTTACTTACTTCCTTCTTTCTCTTTTTTTTTCTTTAGTTTTTCTTTTGTTACTTAGTTACTCTGTTCTTTTTTTTTTTCTGTCCTTTTCTACTTCCCTTCATTTAATATTTTTTAATATTGTTATTTTATTACTCTATGTTGAAGAAGACAAAATATTTAGTATTTAAATGTATGTTTTGATTAAGACTTGGAGTCAATTATTACTATGTATGAATGTTTGAGTTTGAGACATTTTTTAAATATGCATGTTTATATAAAATTATTCATGTAATTTCTCCAAAAAAATAGAAGTAATCCCGGTATCTCACAATCCGCTATCCCAATTTTTGGGGTTGCGACGAGCCGTTATCCGGGATTAACTACCTAAATTGAAATAAAAAATGCACAAGGCTTTCCACCAGGTGGGGTATGTAAATAGTAGATGTACGCAGCCTTATCTTCACAAGCAAAGAGGCTGTGTTGAGGATTTGAACCCATGACCTCTAAGTCACAAGGCAGCAGCCTTGCCATTGAGGCAAGACTCACCATCACAGTTTAATTTAAAAAAAAAAAAAAAAAAAGCACAATAACCTTGAATCATATTACCTTCACAAAGAGCGAGTTTGACTTTCCTTCCCTTGCAGTGTTTAAAAGCAAAAAGCTCATATATATCAATCTCAGCCAAAAGAATATCAATGGCCTGGTGGTCTTTCTGCAACATTGAAAAGCTGACTCACTACAAACTCCACTAGAAAAAGTGAGTGGGGATCTCAAACATGTTTAAGCCAAAATTTCTCTAACCATCCTAATTAACATGTCAATTTAATCAAAGTCTAAAAATACTGCATAGAAGTACTGTCAATTAATTATCTTCTCAAACATTTATTTCTATCGCATATAGTTTCTAATCATCAATTATTTCTCTTGAGCCACAAAATTGACTTTCTTGTTTTCATTTTTGGCATCAACTGCCGTGGAAGGATTCTAAGATCATACGAACGAAACCTTATTCTTAGAAGCACAATATAGTATGCAATACATTGTAAGATCATACGAATGCACATACATCACCAAATACAGCAAATTTCTCGTGAATAGCATCTTGCAGTAGGTTTTCAGCTTCTTCTTCTGAAATTTCTGGAATCAGCATCAAGAAAATTAGAATAGAATAGCATAAAAAAGAATGACAACACAAATTCAACTATGCAAGTTGAACTGAATAAATAAGGTTCAAATTTACAAGAAAACATATGCAGTTTCTGGGTCTAGATTAAGTAATTAAAGAAATCAATAGTTCGTTGAAAATAATAATAATCAGTTCAGTAAGACACCACAACAATTGTCAATTACTCAATTGCACATAAAAATAGTTGCATACTTTTTCTTTTAAATTGGCACATCGAGAGTAGCTAGATAGTTAATCCTAGACAGTGGTACATCGCGCCAATCCAAAGAGTGGGATAGTGCATTCCAGGATGGGCGGGATAACTACTACTTTTTGGATTTTAATGGATTCCTTACACAGATTTTTAAGATTTCAAAGTACTTTAGGATGTGCTTGTTTGAAGTTAGGTATCACATTTCTGGGAATACAAGAGTATAAAATACATATACCCATGTTTGTTAGAAGGTTGAGAAAAATAACTCATGATATTAAGGCTCCTAGGAATATGATAACTTCCAGTAACTTCCATTATGCCTATGATTTTATTCCTAAGGAAATGTATGGAAAAAAAAGGTTCCCGTGAGAATGGGAATAAAATTAACATAGCTACCTATTTTACCTATTCTAACAAATAATTCCCAGGAATATAGCTACTATTAACCAAACACGATTTATTTTAAATACCCGAGAATAGAATTAATGAAGCTAAAGTTAAATAAATAGTAACATGAAGAATGAATTGATTACTATTATTGCTTTTGACGTTCAAATGAATAGTTAAGATATTGTAACGTGAACGAATAACAATGATGAGAGGTAAACTCAAAATAAGGAGAAAAGCAATAGAACGAGAAAAAACCCGACATATCACAATGAGATGTAAAGCAACATGAGTGAGGTTAACGAGACAATAGCAAAAAAAACTAAGGTAATTAAAACTTGAACAGATCGGCCGATTCAGCAGGTTGGACTGGGATCCAGGTCTGTATCCGGTCCAAATGATCAGGAAAACCAAAATATATAAAACAGGTAGAAAAACCGAAAACCCGGACAAAAATTGGAAAAACCGGAATTTGTGATTTAGGGGGTGAAAGTTTATTTTAAAACATTCTTAAAACTGCATTTATTAATTTTAATTTCACTAAATTAAAACTGAAAATTTACACCAACTATGTTGTAGTAAGCTAGTTGACTTATAAATGTGGTCCTGTAAAAAGTAAAATGTAGTAGCAAGAGCAACTGTAATTTAGATAGGAGGTTCACTTGAGGGTACAAGAAGCTCTTGGGAGGAATCTTGTGAACAGGCAAGAGTAAGAAGTAGTAGCAAGAGCAACTAAAAAAAGCCATATTTCGAGCTAAGGCTCATAGGATATGTGAGATATCTTGGATGAAGATCATATTGATGAGGCTATTTTGTGATAACAAGATAGAGGCTATTTTGAGAAAAAACCTATAAAGATCATGTGATAATGATGTCAATAACAAAAACAAGCACGTAGAGGCATGTTGTCAATGAAGAATGCAAGAAGAAAACAGAGCTATTCAACTTCACATATGGTCGTGCGATACTCCAAGGGCATAAGGCCATATACACCTCCTCCTATAACTTACCAAGTAGGAAGCCATTTTTTATGTCCAATCGATGAATAGAAGCAATAGCAAGAATGAGGCGAACAATTGCAATCTTGACAATTGGAGAGAAAGTATCCCCGTCGTTGAGGCCAAAGATCTGTGTTTATCCTTTTGCCACAAGGCAGTTTTTAAGCGGCCGGTATTTCCACTAGGCCCAACTTTAACTGTATAGACCAATCAACAACCCTACGTGGTTTGGCCATTAGGTAAGGGTACTAAATCTCAAGTACCATTGGAGTGCAGAGTAGTAATCTCCTCAACCATTGCATGTCACCAATCAGGATTAGACATAGCTTCACTTGTAGTTCTTGGAATAGACACAAAATCCAAGGAAACCACAACAGCATAATAGGGTGTACATAAGCGACGATAATCCACGTGACAAGAATAAATAGGATAACAATTCTTAGAGGACCTATTACCTTTATGCGGGAGAATGGGTAGCTCCAATGTAGAATGCAGAGATGAAGTGTTCAACAGAGCAGGCCGAGGAGTACTGGGAAGTAGGTGGTGGATGTGGTATCTAGTGTGAAGGAAAAGGTGACGATAGGAATCGAGTAGGTGCAATGGAAAGATTATTGATCTTTGGTGAGGAAGATTGTGACTTACTAGATTGATTTGACTTGTCTATAGTAGAAGGAAATAATAGCCGAGTAGCATATGTAAAGACAATGTATGGCCAAAGATTTGGGGAGTAGCATCGATAGCCTTTCTGCAAACAGGCATAGCTGAGGAACATACACTTGAGGGATTTACAACAAGTTTATCTTTCCCCATAGTGAGATCATGAACAAACCAAGTGCAACTGAAGACACGGTGGTAAAGAGTGAATATGTTGTTGGGGGAACAAAACGGAATATAGTACTTGATAATTAAGAACAGATGAGGGAATGCGATTGATTAAATAGTAGACTATGAGGATTGTGTCTCCCCAGAAACGCAAAGGTACATTGTTGTGAAGGAGCATGGAACAAGTTGTTTCTACTAAGTGTAGGTTCTTTCATTTAGCGACAACATTTAGTTGAGGAGTATAAGAACATGAAGGTTGATGAAGAATGCCTTGTGAAGTCAAAAGGGATTGAAATGATGTAGACAAGTAATCAGGAGTGTCATCACTTTGCAATATCTTAATTTGGCTACCAAATTGTGTGTTGATTTCGGAACAAAAGGTTTGAAAAATTGTGAAAACAACTAAATGATTTTTAATAAAAAATATTCAAGTGCTTCGAGAAAAAACGTCAATAAAAGTAACAAAGTATTGATAACCCAGGCATCAAACAACACGACTAGTACCCCATATATCAGAATAGACTAAAGCAAAAGGAGACGCGACTCGTTTTATTAACTCTCTGTCAAGAAAGGAACTCTTGGTATGTTTTCCGAACTGACATGACTCACTCTAAGGTAGATACTTTTGAAAGAATCGGAACCATAAGATGCAACTTTTGAAGGTTATCCTAAACATTGATGAACATTATGTGGAGACTCTGCAGCAGAACAAGAAATAGGGAGTGCTTGGAGGTGGATGAAGGTGGGAAAAGGAATGTCGTGCTCGGTGGAGTATTCCTAGCGTTTAGTGGTCGGTTGTGGGTGTTGCCGAAACAGTGACAGATGGTAAAGCACAGCTGTCTGTGATGGAAAAAGGGCATCAAACAGTGAAATAAAAAATAGACAGATCCTGAAGGTTGAACCACTACCGATACCATTAAACTAATATGTAATTTATGTGTCTAATTAGACTACACAGCGTAGTATTTATAATGTATTTACAATAAATACAAGTTAATGTAATTGCTAATTCCAATCTCATTAGCAACTAACTACAAAAGAGCACAAGAGCATATTTTACATGTGACTAATTCTAACAGTAACTGACCAGTGCTTATGTAGACTCTGTAGACAACTTAACAAGCTGTCAGCACTTAGGACGGAACACGAGATGCATATTTCATATATATCAATATACAATTTATGTAGTTTTTTAATATAGAAATACAACTCAGAATTTCCCCTTCACCTTTTTTCAAATCATTTTCCTTTCTATAGATGGATATAAAGCAGAATCCATTGCCATTTTAGTATCTATGGTTGTAAAAAATATTAATATTGTTGTATACCAAAATGTATCCAAAATCAAACACATCATTACTACCTGCGGTTGCACCAATTGTCCTTTCCACATTTGGTAAGCTTGCTTCTGTGCGCACACCTTCTCCACCAACAGCAGGTCCCCATGAAAAAGGACCAGCACTTAAATCAATGAAGGCCCATCTGCTACAAAACATGAACGAATGTAAGTGGAAAGAAGTGTATGTCTTTGCATATGCCTTGTAAGATAAATTGAACCTGTCCTTTCCAATCCACGTGTCTGTGAGACATTCTGCTTGTAACCCACCATAATCCCCCGATTTTAATACCCTTTCCAAAAGAAGCTTTAGATCTTGATCCTTCCCTTTTAGCAACTTGAAATACAAAAAACAAAATTTCAGTAAAGAAATGTGGGGTTAATATCCTGAAATTATTACTTACATTTTTAAAGAAATCTAGAGGCTTTTCTGATGAATATAGACCTGTAAAGCTTTGACCTCAATGGTTTGAGCTATCTCTCTCCCTTGTTGCAACCTCCCAAAATTATCTAGTGTGTCAAGCCAAATGTTATACCATTCCACCTGCAATTTATAAGTGCGCCAAAAACAGCTTGAGAAATATTATACCTAACTTGAGAGAGAACCAAAACTTGGCATATTTGAACACTAGAAAATCAACGTTAACCACATTTATATTTGTTGTAATCAAGTTTATTAGAAATTAAATAAGTTGTGACATCAAATATATCAATTAACCAAATCTAACACTTCATTAACCACATGTGTGAACTGCATTATCCATTTGAAAAGTTGTCAAACTTCGTTATCCCAAATTGATGTTCAACGACTTTTTTAAAAAGAAATATGCTTCACTAATTTGATTAAAAAGTACTTACAATATCAGTGTCCTCTGTTCTTGTCCAAGCAAAGTTCATCATTGGATGCTTCTCATATAATGGTCGTTGAATCTTTGTACGAGCTGCAAAAAATTTGTAAGTATTAAATGAGTGTCCTCTTGAAGTTATGGGTTTTAGATAAAGGATGGAGATGACAAATTCTAAGGACTTACAAAAATGACAATGGTGTAATACCATTGATAATAATTTGACACGAACTTCATACTAAAGACCAAACATTAATCCCTATTTATATGGATTAAAGACTTGTATCTATTCCTAAATAAATAGGAAAATAAAGAAAGAAATCATGATATATCAAATTATTATGAAAACTAATATTCATATAATATAAGATACTCTATGATTAGAAATCTCTTTATATTCCAACACCCTCTTGAGCTAAAGTTGACTAAGCTTTAAGTTTGTTAAAAATATAATACTTCCTCCGGTCCTATGAAATATCTTGTCATTATTCGAACTATTCATTTTCTTTCAGTTTTTTATTTTCTTTATGTCACTCCTAAATTTAAGGAGGTGAGTAGTTGTATTTTCTCCTATAAAAGGAGCTTTTATTTGTCAGAATAATACACAACAATAATCCATAATATTTCACTATAATATATCATGGGCCTTAGGTTTTTGATCTAGGCAAAAGGGATGAACCACCTATCTTGGCGACAAGCCCTAACCAGCTCTTCTGTGAGTAACCCTACCAGCGTTAGAAACCCAACAAACAGCACAACAGATGGAAGCCTTGGTCGCGACAGCAACCATGGTGATGGAACCGGACCAAGCGGCAGAGCCGGTGATAGCACGGGCCGCGGTGGTAGTCCAGGAAGGGGTATTGGCCTCAGTGGTAGCTCTGGTTATAGAACCGGACCAGGCAGCAGCACCGGTGATGGTACGAGCCGCGATGACTGTCCAGGAATGGGTACTGGTCGCAGTGGCAGCTTAAGTGATGGAACTGATCTAGGCAGCAACTCGAGCAGCGGTGAAGGCAGCCATGGGCGCAGTCACAGTTCTGGTGGTACTGGTCAGTGGAACGATGATTCTTTCAAACTGGAGGCAGCTTCGGAGAGTTTTACAACAACGGCTATTACGGCAGCTATGGCAACGGATACAGAGGTGCTGGCGGTTTTGGTATTGGAGGAAACAACCAAAGTAATTCCTTACAAGTCAATGTGCAAAAACTGAATTGGAATAATTACACAAATTGGGCCCAGTGCGACTCATTTTGGATGGCAAAGGAAAACAAGTATGGGAATTCTGGAACTCGTTAATCATTGTTTGGCTAATTAGTTCGATGGAGACAGGAATTTGGAAACCATTCATCTTTATACCTACAGCAAAACAAGTATGGGAAGCTGTGAAGGATACTTACTCGAACATTCAAAACTCATCTCAAATTTATGGTCTGAAATCAAAATTGTGGAGCTTGAAGCAAGGTGAAAGGATGGTAACAATCTACTACAATGAGTTGATGACCCTATGGCAAGAACTGGATTTGTGCTATGATGATAACTGGAAGTGTACGGAAGATAGTGTTTAGTTCATCAAGAGGCAAGAAAACGATCGCGTTTTTATGTTTCTTGCATGTCTAAACAAAGAACTTGATGAAGTAAGAGGCAGAATTCTAGGAAAAAGCCATTTACCGTCTCCTCGAGAAACTTTTTCAGAAGTCAAAAGAGAAGAGGCAAGACAAAAAGTGATGATGGGAAAGTCAATCACAGATGGGTCAGCATTAATCACCAAAAATTTCAATGAGGAAGACAAGAAAGATAGTAATAAACTAGAGAAGCCATGGTGTGACCATTGCAAACGTCTGTGTCACAAATGCAAGACTTGTTGGAAGCTACATAGGAAACCTCCTAATGCGAATAAGAAAGGACAAGGTCGTGCATTTCAAGCTACTTCTGATCAAGAGTCACAGTCTTCCTCAAGTTCATTTTCGTTCACCAAAGAGCAACTAGATCAACTGTACAAACTTCTTAAATCTTAAACCCCATCTAGCTTCATGGCTCAAAAAGGTAATTTTTTATCAGCCACCTTAGTGTCATCCCTAACTATAGTTGGATTGTTGATTCTTGAACTACTGACCATATAATCGACAAACCTAGTTTATTTTCCTCATATAAACCTTATGCATGTAATTTAAAAATTAAGGTTGTCGCTGGCTTTCTTTCAACCATGGCAGAAAAAGGTTCTATTGTTTTATCTCCTTTGTTAATCATTCAAGATGTTTTACATGTCCCTAATTTGGCAAGCAACCTATTATTTGTCAGTATATTAACCCAAAATGAAAATTGTGAAACTCATTTTTTTGACACTCATTGTGCATTTCAGGATTTGATCTCGAAGAAGATGATTGGCGGTACTAAGCAAAGTGGTGGAGTCTATTATCTTGAAGATGGACCTAAAAACAGACACCACTCTGAACTAGTAGGTTCTTCAGTTGAATCTATTTTTTGTTTCAAATAATAAGGATGATATTAGGTTGTGGCGTTTGAGGTTAGGTCACCTTAGTTTTAAATATTTAAAGTCTCTATTACCAAAACGTTTTGTTAAGCAAGATATTTCCAAATTTCAATGTGAAATTTGCAAGTTTGCTAAACATCAACGAAATTCTTTTCCAATCCATGAGTATAAACCTTCAAAACCTTTTTTGGTGATTCATAGTGATGTATGGGAGCCTAATAGCTTTACAAATGATCATACCAGACTTTGTTTGGCGTACTTATTAAAAGAAAAAACAGAGGTAGCTCAAATAATAAAAACTTTTTGTAAATTGGTGCAGACACAATTTAATGGAAAATGAAATTGTTCATCAAAGCTCATGTGTTAACTCACCTCAGCAAAATGGAATAGCAGAGAGAAAAAATCAACACCTTCTTGAGGTAGCATGAGCATTACACTTCTCTACCAACTTTGTGGGGTGAGACTGTCTTAACAGCTTGCACATTTTATTTATCGCATGCCATCGAGTGTGTTACAATTTCAAACACCTTTTCAAATTTTCTTGAAACACTTTTCCATTGCATCAATCTTTGCTGATTTACCATTGAAAATTTTTGGATGCACGACTTTCGTTCATTAACATAAACATCTTAGTAAACTTGAATCTCGTGCTATTAAAGGTGTTTATAATAGTTACTCCTCCACTCATAAAGGTTATTGTTGAACTTGTGGGATTTCAAAGAAAATGAGGAGAGAATATAATAAGGGTTTGACTATTGTTGATAATAGATTTATGCTAATTTGATTATAAAAGACTCAATACTAATTTCTATTTATAGAGAAACATAAACCCAATCCTAAATCAAGAACAAATCGTAATGATAATGAGAGATATTCTAAGATATCTCTATGATAATTAATTGATCATAGGAAATAACTCAAGATATTTTAATATAATATAAAAGATATTTTTTAATATTCTAACACTCCCCCTCAAGCTAAAGCTTACTAAGTTTTAGCTTGTTACAAAAGAACAATGTTTTGCTCCGCAACATAATAAAAAAGAAATGGAAAGGCAACTCAGGGATGCAGATGAAGTTGGAGAGAATTGCTATAAATGCAGCCTAGTTAGATAGTCAAAATGAACATCAGCCTGAGAGAAATCCATGGCAAGCAATTGAACAAAGTAAGGTCCATTCTTCTTACATTTGGAAGTTTCAAATTAATAATATTAGAGATGTGTTCTTCAAAGAGAAAAAGACAAGATCAGTACATCTAGGACAAAGATGGGGTCAGTGCAGCTGGAACAAATTGTCATACTAAAGTATGAGTCATGAAAATAAAAAACATTGTCAGAATGACCATCATGAAAAAGAAGTCACCAGTAATATGATTCATATGTGGGAAAAAGGAAATAACCGGAATGATCGTCAGTGGGAATAGAAGTCGGTGTTATAATCTATTAGTAGGAACTAAATTGCATGACAAACACAGAAGAAGAAGCAACGCGACTCTAATGAAACGAAGCCATGATCGAACAACGGAGTGAGAAAATGCATCCAAAATAGGAGAAACAATGGTTGTTTGAACAAAAAGCATATTGTTCGTGGATCAAAATTAGAAAGTAAGGGAAGATCTTGAAACAAGAAGGAAAACCCAATTTAGACGACTGAAACATTATGTCGAAAGGCAGACAAACGCAACTAAGCTCGAGGCTGTTGACGGCGATGCGTGGAATGAACACAGAGGATCTTGAGGCACATGAGCATGTGTGGAGAAACTTTTGGCATAAACAATCTAGGTTGGGTAGATTCGGAGATTCCACGCACAATGGAAGTGGTTGTGTCGGAAAACTTGCTGGAAAACTTTTCCAACAGCGACAGCAGATGGAAGGCAACAGTAGACGAAAGATCTTGAAGCTAGTAGGTGTAACATTACCTCGAAACTAGAATACCGGGTAGATTTGATACCGCGAGGTTGAGGCGCGATTGACCGACCAAGCAGCCACTGAGAGGCATCAAAAAGCGCCATCACGCGTTGTGGAGACGGCGGCACGTGAGATCTACTCGCATGAGAGATTAGCAGTACGTGAGAGCGCATGTGACGCTGTTCGGCGACGCGCTTTCGAGCATGACCTGATCTAAAGATGACCACGTTCGCAGGAAAATTCGTCAGAAATAGTGGCAGCGGCGGCAATAGCGAACTAAATGGAAAACAAGTGAAACGAGTCATAATGTTGGAAAAGAGAAACTATGATTTGATTCTCTAACTGTTGGGAACTCGGCAGCAGGATAGTTCAAGGAGGATCGAAATAGGCTCTAAATACCATGTTGAAGTTGTAGGATTTTAGAGAAAAGAAGGAGTTAATATAATAAGGGTTTGTAATATTGCTTCATAAACAATAAGTGATTCTACTTTTTCCATTGGTAAGGGTCTTACCGAATTTGATGCAATAATTTAAAAAAATGCTTTTCTAGAACTTAATTTAGAAAAAAAAAAAAAAAAAAAAACCAAATATCGCTCATGGTTATGGTGTCTCTTTCTACTTTAGATTCGCCTACCTTATCAAATGACCTTCCTGTTGAACTACGTAAAGGTACATGTTCCACTCGTAATCCTTACCCCATTTTTATCTGCCTCAGTTATCACTGCTTACACCTTCACATTATACCTTTGTCTCTGCTATTTCTTCCATCATTATTCCTAAATCTCCACATGAAGCTTTTTCTCATTTAAGTTGGCAACAAGATATGATTGATGAGATGGCAGCCTTAAAATCTAATCAAACATGAATTGTTGTGCCTTCTCAAACAGGAAAATCTATTGTTGGATACCATTGGTTTTACTAGGGATGGCAATTAGACCCAGACCCAATGAGTACCCGCAAAAAAAATCCACAATGGGACCCGAATAACGGGTATGGACACGGAGACGGGTAATTACCCACAAAATTAAACGGGTATGGGTGTGGGTACGGGTACTATATTACTCATCCCGCCCCACACCCGCACTCATATAAATATATTATTTATTTATTTATTATATTAATATTTAGTTTAATTAATTATTTTCCTTTATGTTTTAATATTTATTAATATCATTGGACCATTACAATATTTATAATCAAATCAAAAGATAAACATTTGCAAACTTTTTAAAAATTTGTTTACGAGGAATAGTTAAATAATTGTGTCTTCATAACTAAGAGTTATATTTTATTAATTGTATCTTTATAATTATACTTGTAACTTCTTATAAATTATTTTTACTGATCTCAAATAATATTGTCATAAGAGTTGCAACTTCATACATTACTCAAACCCTACCCATTGACATCCCTAAAATAAGAAAACTAATAAAGGTATGACCATTTTTCAAACGACTGTTTTGGTGTTGGTTTCACTTAAATTGACTTACGATAAAGAAGAACAATACAAAATGATTAATTTGATAAACAGAGAACTCGGGTATTTTATAGAGAAATTGATATAGTTAAAAATTTGAGAAATTGAATTTGTTTGACTAACTAGAGCATTATTGTGTTTCCTCTCCCTTCTACGGAGGCGGCGACAAGTAGCTCCTTTTATTAAGATTCACATATATGGGTCAAGTCCATTGGTCCCCTTATTTATTTTATATATTACTATTATTATTTTTATTTTACTAGAACAAACTTAATAGCTACTTAATCTCTCTTTTTATTTTACTATAATAAAATATAGTTGTCAAATAAAGTAATAATTACATCTTTATTTGACAACTCTATTTTATTAAGGTTTAGTGTGTTGGGTGTTTAGGATTTAAAAAGTAATATTTAGGATTTAAGAAATCACGTTTAGGGATAAGTGTTTAGAGTTTAGGGTTTAAGGTTCAAGATTCAGAGTAATATTTGACAACTCTATTTTTTTAAATGTTATTACTATCTTCGTTTTATAGTTTTACTTCATAATAATTAGTGTGTTAGTGTACAGGATTTGATATAAAGAGTTTAGGGTTCAAGGTTTAAGTATATTATTTAGGGTTTAGGGTTCGGGGTTTAAGGTCATATTTGTTGCGAAGTATAATTTCAAATGAAAGATAATAATAAAATCTAACAATATAAAATTATCACGTAAAAATATAATTATTTTTTATTTGAGAATAATATTTTATTATATGTTATTAGTTTCTTCGGTAAGAAAAACAAATACAAAGCGAAGATCATAATAACATTTAATAAAATAGAGTTGTCACATAAAATAATAATTATATATTTATTTGACAACTCAATTTTGTATATTTGAATAATTTTTAAATTTAATCACAAAATAATATTTATTTATCGATCTATTTTAGTTAAAGTGTAGGTAATAAGTATGGGTACGGGCACTTAGATACCCAGAGGGTAAGGGTACGAGTATTAAAGTTGATACCTAAGAGGGTACGGGCACGGGTATGGGCAGTTTTTTAAACTGCGGGTATGGGTACGAGTACTATAGTACCCTACCCAAACTCTACCCATTGCCATCCCTAAGTTTTACATTGTCAAGGTTGGTCCAGACGGAAGTATTGATCGTCTGAAAGCTCACTTGGTAGATAAAGGTTATACTTAGATTTTTGGTCTAGATTATAGTGATAATTTATCGCATGTGACTAAGATGGCTTATGTTTGTCTTTACTTTCTATGGTTGTCATGCAACATTGGTCATTGTATCAATTAGTCATAAAGAATGCATTTCTTCATGGTGACCAAGAAAAAGAAGTATATTTGGAGCAACCACTTGGTTTTGTTGCTCAAGGGGAATGTCGTTGGTATGTCTGTCGACTTCATAAAGCCATTTATGGTCTCAAACAATCCCCTCATGCATGGTTTGGGAGATTTGGTAGTGTTGTTCAACAATATAGCATGATTCGAAGTGAAGATAGCCCACTATGTTTTAAAAATCTTCATCTCACAAATGTATTTATTTGGTTGTCTATGTTGATGATATAGTCATTACAGGTGATGATCATGATGAAATTGCGAGACTTAAATAACATCTAGTCCATCATTTTCAGGTCAACGATTCAGGAATGTTGCAATATTTTATTGGCATTGAGGCAGCTCATTCTAAGGCATGAATTGCAATTTCCCAAAGAAAATATGCTTTGGATATCTTGGAAGAAACTGGTATGTTGGATTGCAAGCCAACTGACATTGCTAGGGATCCAAATGTCAAACTCCTACTAAATCAAGAGGAATCTTATCCAGATCAAGGTATAGGAGGTTAATTGGAAAGCTGAATTATTTTTCCATGATGAGGCCATATATTTCATACGTTGTTAGTGTGGTGAGTCAATTCTTAAATTCCCCTTATGATAGCCATTGGAATGCCTTGGTTAGAATCTTGAGGTACATTAAAGGAGCTCATCGAAAAGGTTTTTTTACACACACAGGTAACTTAGATATTGTTGCTTACACAGATGTTGATTGGGCTGAATGTCCCTATGATATACGGTCCACATTTGGGTATTGTGTTTTTATTGGGGGAAATCTAATCTCATGGAAAAGTAAGAAGCAAAATTTCGTTGCCAAATCCATTGTTGAGGCTAAATATCGAGCTATGGCACTTACTACCCAGGAGCTCATACGGCTCAAACATATTCTCCAAGAGTTGTGCTTCAGTAAAATAGGCATTATGAGTCTCATTTGTGATAATCAAACAGTCTTACATATTGCCTCTAATCCAATTTTTCATGGGCGAACTAAGCATATTGAGATTGATTGTCATTTTATTCGTGAGAAGATTGTGTCTGGCGAGATTGCTACTTAATTTGTTGGTTCTAATGATCAATTGACAAACATCTCCACAAAAGCTCTTTGAGGACCAAGAAAAACTTACATATATGACAAGTTTGATGCCGACAATTTGTATGTTCCAACTTGAACGGAGTGTTGAGATATACATTGATTTGGTTATTTACTATTAAGATATGTTATATCTTGTATACCATTATGTTTTTATTTTTCCAAGATTTAGCCCTATGATTAAGAGATTTTTGGTACAGTTTAGACTATAAATAATATCAAGCTAAGAGCTAATCTCTCAAGTCATTCGGTACCAAAACTCTATTCTCAAAGTGAAATTTTTCACACTATATGGAGTCAGCTAGTTGGGTCAAATTATGTTGTTGGTCTTAATGTTGAAGATTCTTTATTTCCTTACATAAATTGTTTTAACTACATCTTGAGCATCATGTATCCTTCAAGATATATTTTTCTCAGATAATTATTTCTTACCAAGAGTATTTTCAGGAACCACTTCTGACTGAAGAAGCTTTGTTTGCAAAGTCTTATTCTGCAATACACAGAAGTTGTTAGTTCTGGCACAAGGTATCATAAGAATAGAAAAATATTTAGCATTTGAATTTTTGCATGCAAAATTCCCATCAACTAAGCAAGAGAGATCGAGCACAGATGGATACATTTTACAAAGTTTAAAGGAGAAAAGACAGAAAGTTCCGTATACCTCCTTTAGCAAGTTAATTTCAGACTCGGATAAACCTCTCCTGAAATATTTAGCATAAAATAAAAATCAAGGTAAGAAAGCAATATAAACACAGTTACAAAGGGTGACCAGATCGTTCATACTTACTATTTACAATATAAAACATATCTGACTCAAAATATATGAAATAGACTAAAAAGAAGGAAAATAACAGTTATTTTTCGGGCAAGCTTAAAATTATAAAATGTAGATAGTGACATACACTTGGATAGCCTAAAATTGCTAAACTTATTGATTTCATTCTAGTGAAAGAAAATTTCATTAAAAGGTAATAGGAATGCAGTAGGATCAGGAATCTTCGTAGGAAGAGAAGGAAACAACAAATTAAAATCTCATATTTCTTTTGATGAGAAATGAAAAGCAACATAAGGGACAATAACATATTGTCCTAGGTTATGTATTTGTTACTCTGCATAGCCTTAGTTTTCACTGTTTTAAATTATTTAATCTTAATCCCTTCATCAATTTAATATTTTGTTCCCAGGTTATGTTTGTTATTTACTCTCCAATTGGAATCCTATACTATCGGTGAGTCACTGCCCCACAATGCATAGGGCTGATATCGGGGGTATTCCTGGAAATAACACTGGGTGAAAACATAAGACTAATGTTCAGGGTAGTGAACAAAGGATGAAATACAACTACTGCTCAAATATTGTTATTGAAGAAATTTTGAGACTCAAGCCACCTCTTGTCAATGCCACAAGAAGTCGAGGTTTAAATCAAGAAGATTGTTGTTTAGGCTATCAATGAGGAAAAAATAATTGATTGGCAATGATGAAGACGAGGAGAATTGAGGAAATCAAGAAAATCACATTGATGAATGGCTTTCACGTGACTTTCGAAATATTTTTATTTTTATCCATGGACTAGGTATTAAATAGTTTTATGAATGAAAGCATAAATAAACATAATAATTTACGCAATATTTTCCATAAGAAAGTCCAAACCAAAACAAAGTGAAGTCTTGACAAGAAAGCAATGAGACTAGAGACACGATCTAGAGAAGTAAACTCTGGCGGCCTTTCTAGCAACCGGCCACACCACTACCATTGTCGCCCTTGTTCGTATCTTCTTTCCGGTGTGCCACCATTATCAACTCTACATTTTTCCAGTGGTACCATAACCAACATTTTTCCATAGTTATATCCTAGTTTATATTGTTATAGATATGCCAACACCACTTTCACACTTCCCATTGTGATCCACTGTCCAAAACCACCACACAACGCCGTGCAAACATTCGGCAAGCACAATGGTGCTTTTCCTGTTGCCAACCGACACCGCACGCGCCATCATCAAATTCACGCGTGCACTTGTCTCAGGCCACCACATTTCATTGTCGGTTGTCGCAAACACCCCTTTGCCATCTTATATGGGTTTTTACATCATTTGGTGCTTTTTCTGCAACCTCTCATATTTCAATTCCCCCTTTTGTAGTGTATTTGTTGTTGTGAGAAGGGAGTACTTGGTTTCGAGCTCAAGGTACAATTTACTCAAACAATCCTTTTATTCCCACCGACGATCAACTCGATGGTGACTTTATTCCCACATGTGAATTATATTACAGGCGCCTTTTATTCCCACTGATGATCAATATGTCAGTCAATCGGTAATTTGAACCAACAAAATTAGTTGTGATTTTTCCGGAAAGAATTGTGTCTTAGAAAGTGACAGTCGATCTCTATAAACGGAGTTGTTCTCTCATGGAAGACCGGATTGGAAGCAATATGAAATGCAGCTTCGTTATCACAAATTAGTTTCATTGCCTTGACATATCCTAACTTGAGTTGCTTGAGTAATTGTTTCAGCCATGTAAGTTCACAAGTCATTGCAGCCATAGCACAATACTCTTCTTCTACACTCGACTATGTTTCACTTCTTGCTCCACGGCGATATCAAATTACCTCGACTAAGGACACAATATCCACAAGTGGATCTTCTATCTGATGTTGGCCCTGCCCAACTAGCAGCAAAGTAGCCAACAATTTGGTGTTACCTTTGTCTACATAAAGTCATCCTTTACCTGGTGCATTCTTGACATACCTAAGTATATGAATCACAACATTCCAGTGACTATCACATGGAGCATTCAGAAATTGACTGATTAGACTTACAGCAAATGTAATATCAGAGCTAGTTACTGTAAGGTAATTAAGTTTGCCAACAAGTCGTCGATATTTACCAGGGTCTTGCAATGGCTCCTCCTGACTTGGTAGGAGCTTGACATTTGGATACGTAGAAGTATCATGCATGCGACAATCAAGCATGCATGATTCTTCAAGAATATCAAGAATATATTTAGATGAGTAATTGACATATCTGTCTTAGACTGAGCAACCACAACCCCCAAAAAATATTTAAGTGGCCCCAAATCTTTAGTCTAAAAGTTGGGACAAATTTGTTTGAGCTAATGAATGGCAACTTGGTCATTACCTGTGATGATGATGTCATCAACATAGACAAGCAGGTAGATCGAATAGGTTGATGAAGAATGCAAGAAGAAGATAGAGTAATCAACTTCATATCTAGTCATACAATATACAGAGTAATCAACAGTTGAACATGTAATAGGTGTTGTTGGTATTGAAAAGTAATATAGGCCTTGAGACTCATGCCCTACTCCAATCGTCATCCCAATACTCTGATCCTACACAAGAACACAACCATTAACAAATGTAACAGAGTAAGGTAGGGTATGAGTGAGTGTACTGATGGATATTAAGTTAAATGAACAGTCAGGGACATAAAGTACAAAGGCCAAAGAAAGTATCAGCAGGGGATTTGCTTAGCCAATACCATGACATTGGGTTTGTAACTCAATAGCCAAAGTAAAATTAGGTAGTGTGTCCATATAAGTCAAACATGAGAAAAGAAATTTGTTACCAAACATATGATTAGAGGCGCCTGAGTCAAGTCTCCAAGGTCCAAGTGAAGAAGATTGTGTAACAAAGGCAATGGGAGTACTGGTATCGGCCTGAGTAACAGAGGCAACATGTGGTAGTTTGCATTTGCATCTTCAGCTTGACATACTCATTATAGTATGTGGTAGAAAGAATGACTTGATCACTGGTGTCAAAGGCCTCAATTTGATCAACGTTGACAAATTTGGGTTGCAGTTGATTAGCTTTGGTGCGTCATTGTGCTTCAACATGACCAAAACGGTTGAAATATTTGCAACGAGATCGAGCCCGATTATTTCCACGCCATCCTCCTCTACCACCTTGTTGATAAGAATTAGAGACAAGCACAGCAAAGACAACTAGCATATTGAGAGAAGCAGGGGCTGGAGCATGAGTTGAAGGGGCCAAAAGGCGCAGCAATTGTTCGCAACCAGTTTCATATGAGGGAATAGTAGCACTGGTGAAAATTTGGTTGCAAACTAAGTCAGGCTCTGGTGTAAGACCTGCAAGGGCCAAAACCATAAAGAACATTTCACGTTGTTCAGCATGTGTTTTGGCACTAGTAGTGAAGGGCATAAGTGCATCAAAGTCAGCAATCAAACTATCAAGTTTACCTATATAGCTTTGCATATCCATTTCTAGTTTCTTCATAGAAATAAGATTAGAGACAATAGTGTATAAACAATTAACGTCATTGAAATATGCCTTTTTTGCCTTTGCCCAAACATTATAACATGTCTTAAAACAAACGAAATTGAGATTGAAGTTTGACATCAAATGAAAACCAAAGAACACTACATAGAGAGGCATCAATTTGTTTCCAATTGTCTTGATCCTTGGCGTTGATATCCTTGGATTGTTTGAGCAAATGGTCTTTAAGACCTTGTCCTTGAAATTGAAGTTCAACAAAGGATCAGTGGAAGCATAGTGAAACTAAAAACGAAAAAGGAGGCTGCAGTACATCCGCTGTCAGACATGACGATCTACGTTAGGCGAGAGGAAAAGTTGATGAAAAATCACAAAAAGTTGTAAATGGCCTCAGAATGTGCCTTAAGACCTCGAGCGATGGCCGGCATTGAAAAACCGGTGGACGGAGAGTGTGTCACGCGCTATCCTGCGTGATGTTGGTGGAGGCGTATGGGGATCATGCGCAGATGAAAATGCAGCGCTTGGAGGCGCGTGCAGCAGAGTTTTGCAACACGAAAACGCCATCGTGCTCGCCGGAAAATTATGTGCGGTCAGTGGTGGTTTTAGGTGGTGGGTCGCACTGGAACAGTACACGCACAACTGAAACAGTACGCAGAATTTTGAGGAGAAGAAAAAAATTATGCCACAATTGGAAAAAGGAGAGCAGCCCAAGGATGAACCACTGTTGATACCATGTAAAGATATGATTTTTATGTTTCTTGTGTATCTCAAACAAGACCACACATTCTATTTATAATGAGGCTACAATAATTACATTCAAAGTCTAGGTACATGTATTGACTAGGAATCCTAACAATGAACCTAGGAAGTTGTACAATCAAGGAATAATAAAACCATACTTTGAATTCTAACATAGGCCTACTACTACCACTACAGCAGCCATAGTTGTGCAACATATAAACCATTCTAAAATTGTTGTGTGGCGGGGCCTTGGCAGTCATGACGGATGCAGTGGCATGGCAGAAAAAAGCAAAAAAAGCCTAAAAAATATGAAGAAAACATGGTTTGAGTCGTACAACCCGAACCGAACCAGCCCAAATGTGTTTAAAAATAAGGCCCAACTGAGTTTTAGAACCCTAAAATGTTTTACTGTTTAGGTCAACGGTAAAAATGAGGCACTTTTATTTATATTTTTTTTACTTTTCCCTCAACTCTCTTCTCTTCTCCTACCACGATAACCCTATGTTTACTTAACTTCACCTCCGGCAGCCACCACCGTGCGACCACCATTTTATCCTGGAATCTCTCTGCTCTCTACCCCTTATTCTTTTCTTCTACTGCGTGTGCACAACTGCATGTGCGACTGCGACCCAACTGTGTGTGCTGCTGCAACCACCACCATCATCATCCAACTGCCTATGCAACTGCAATGTGCCCACCCAGATCTCTGCTCTCTGCTGAGGGACGTGCAACCAGCTCTCTTTTCTATTTTCTTATTCTGATTAGTGTTATGTTCCGTCTTTTTTCTTCATTTTTTTCTATTTTCTTCTTCTATATTTTTCTGTTTAAACTTCTGTTTCTGTTGTTTAAATTATTTTAAATCGGTTTTTAATTGTTTATAGACATCCAGTTTTTAATTCTGTGTTTTAATTGGTGTTTTTGTTTTTTGCTCTGCTGTTTTATGTGTATATATATAAAAAAAGAAGAGTTTTAATTTGTCCGTCATGCTTCCGCCATTTGCCGTTACGCCATCCACCATATGTTTATGGCAGATTTTTGGCCATCAACACCAATGGGCACCATGCAGCAAGGAAGATTGTGTTGCTAACCTCTATATTGTGTTATTAGCAATCACAATAAAGAAAAAGATAATATGGCAATTAAAACTAAGTATTACTATGCAACAAATTTTAATCATGTAAAAAAGATGGCAGTCTTGTAGTTTATAGTAAATGACAACATTTTACAAGAATACTCACCGATACCCATATTTAGGCCTCCTCTCATCACGCTTGGGATTTAAAATAAAAATATTATATGCATTTTCAAGTTGAAGGTATTCAACAAGGCTAGCCAAGAGACCATCTATCATTTGCACATCTACTTGCCAATCACCACTGTCATTATCGCTGCAAATAGGAATTTGAAAGAAGAGAAACCAAAACAACCCATATTATGTTTCCAAACATGTAGAGAAAAAAATACACAAAGAATCATTGGAACAGGAACCCATTTGCAAGCTTCGGACACCCTATTTATAACACCATTTTCACTTGGTCAAAGTCTAAAAAATCTAAGCCATTGGACAGAGTCCATTTTCATATGTTGAGCAACATTTACAGTAGTTTGATTAGTTAAATTGCCCGTATACTCGGTGGGTTGCATTGTTTAGAGATATCAACTATCAAGTTTGATGCATGGTTACTGTACTTGTTCCACAGGGGGTTTAGGTTGGGGTACAATAATGGGAATGCAGAATGTCACTTGACAAATAGGGTAAGTTTGGTGTAATCTAGACTTTGTTCTCATATTCTAACTTGTTAATTGAATCATTAAACTTATATGTCATTCATATTTTCTGTATACTAGCTAATTGTCAGGCATAGAGGAGAGAAAGAAATTATTGGAAACAGCAGGCTTAAAAGAAAAGTATACAGAATAACGAACATAACAGAAGGACAGGTGGCATAGGGTGATGGGAGGAAGGGTTCTCCTTTCATTTTTCAAATTCCATCTCCTTGTAATAAGCTTTGCTCTAACCACTGTCATAGTCTATATTTTCCTAAAGCTCCTGGTGTATGTACTGTAACAGAGTCTTCTCACCTCTGATCATAGTGCATTTTCATAAAAAATACATATCAATTTCCTTATATCAGTTTCCGGTGCTAACCAGTTTTGAATCTGTGCTTATGCACTATAGTTTTCATAAAGGGAATAGAAAAAAGATGTAATAAAATGTTGGCGTAAATGTACAAAGAAAACTCAAAACAATTCTTCTATTAAGTAATAACTAATCTAAAACATAATTTACCCACTGCCAATTGGATCATCCTTGCGACCAAACACTTTTATGGCTTGCTCAAATATGGAAGTAACCTTCTCTCCCATTTCGATAGCATGGACAGAAAAGCTGCACCAGAATATTCACTGTCATAGTACGAAATGATAATACATATTTTCTCACTAAAAGAAAATTCAAAGAATAAAAAAACAAAGAATTCTATACACATTTACTTTGGAGAAGTGACATCATATCCTTCAACCAAGATGGTCCAAAAAATGAAATAGAGAAGCATGTCAATTATCTGATTTTGCTTATTTTGGTTGATCAAGAAGAAATTTCATTCTTCTAATAAAAAATAAATAAAAGGTAAACTACTGAAAGTAACGACCGAAAGACAAGCACACAATCAAAATTGACTATCAATGAGACAATTAGACAAATGAGAAGGTTTGGTTATAAAATGAATCAAGCTCATAAGACAACGAACAAAGCTAATTGAAGGGTCTGCTGCTTTTTTTCTCAGAAAGAAGGTAGCAAACTAGCACACACTGGGGGTTTTATAAAATACGTGGCACCCATCTTACTCCATTCATACTTTTCCATCCCTCAATTAAGTACAAAGGTTTTATGAAGTAAACTCTTCAAGTTTGATGACAAATCAGGCTGGGTTTTTCCACATACTCCTGCATCTGTGGAAACCCCCTATTGCTTTGAAACTTAGATAAATGTAAGAAAAAGATTGTGATAAAAAAAAATGATGACAAACTCTATTTTTGAAAGAAAAAGCAGATTAAAAGAAAATGAAAGAATTACTTATATTTTATTTCTGGGTTTAACCGATAAGTCTTACTTGTAATTTATGTGACTGGCAACAGGAACAGGGTGCCATTGCATTTTATCTACACTTGTTTTGTAAAATGCAGTTAGAACTTCTTCATGTCGAATTCGTGTATGTTCAAAGATGTGGTCAATTTTTGTAAACCAACGCTCAATTTCTTCAGGAAGAAGCTTGAATTCTGTGGGACATAAAAAGCACAATGGAATCCACACTAATTTTAAAATGAAATAACCAAGGAAAAGAAGGGTTACTCTCCCAACTATGTACCTTGGTTGCCCTTCCCTTCAAATCCTATAAAAATGAAGTTGATGGGAACAGGAAGGTAGATGGAATCAATTTCCTGCAGCTTTAGATAGTTCGCAATGTTACCTGAAATACAATAAATTAGAAAATAATAGGTACTCAATTTTCAAAATGAACTGCAGAAGTTTTAGCCAATTCATGCTCTGGTACTGCTAAAATTATTGCAAACGATGAAAGGGGAAAATAACTACTTATACATTAGAAAATACTGCGGGAAAAATTATGAATGTAACCAACATTCACAGTTCTGAATAGTCTAAATAAAAGATACTAAGTAACTGAATAGCATAGAAGCAACTGACTAGAACAGTCAAAATTAACACAAATCATAGGAGAATAAACCTTTGAAATGAATAAAGTTCATTTGTGTTGATTCCATCAATCAATTATTTCAATCCATGTGATATGAAACAGGTAAGGAATTAAGGGAGGGGAAGAAGGAATTAATGGAGAAAAATAAGGGGGGGAAACTACAACTAGGTAGGATAGTTACTGATTTAGAGAAATCTCCATATAGCTACATGTTTTTCCTCTACATTAAATCATTCAATAAAAATATAATTAGGCCTCACCTTTGTTTGTTTCTAACAATTTTACATTTCTTTTCACTGGACTCCTATCAATACTACAAATAATTTTTTTATCAAGTGTAAGATAGTATCCAGTGAATGACAATGAAAACTCCAACTATTTAAGCTTCCTATAAATTTCTACGTAAGGATGCACCAAATTAACTGAGGCTGACAACACAAGTTAACTTCCAACAGCAAGGAACATTTTACATGGCATGAACTGCAACTTATTTTGGAGAAGAAAAATACTTATCACATGGAAGAAATATTTAAAAATATAGGAAGGTAAATGAATAAGCAAAAATAGTATAAAATCAAACAAGCAAAGTTAAGTTGAGAAGAACGTTAACATAATGCATGTATACCTGAATTGGTGTAATTAAATGCGCTTACTTTTCCATGGCTTGAAAACTTCAATTCATCGTAATCTGAAAAACCAACATACCAAGAAAATCAAAAGAAACCCATATTAGAGAACGAAAAATTGATCTTTCTATCCAATGGACATTCTTTCTATCCAATGAACATGGTGTGCACACATACCATTATGTATAACATCCTCACTCCAAAATCGACTCTTTCCTTTGAGGTTAAATAGTGAGAACACAGATGATATGCCACTTTTGTGAGTTTCAACAGGAGATCCAAGTGAACTAGCGGTTAAGAACTGAGGGAAAAGAAAAAAAGCATCAAAGTAATGAATGTCTTAAATTACAAAAAAGAAAAACATAGCAATCACAAAGGAAAAAAATGGAAGAATCAACATCAAGAAGGAACCTAGGTAGTTAATCCTAGATAGTGGTGCGTCACGGCCAACCCCAAAAGTGGGATAGCGCATTCTGAGATAGGCGGGATAACTGCTATTTTTTGGACAAATTATATGAATAATACTATATAAACCTATATTTAATGCAAAATTGACAAATGACTCAAACACTGAAACATTTATAATTAGCAATAGAAATCCAAGAGCCTCACTCTTAGTCAAAACATACATTGAGATATAAAAAATAAAAAAAGTCAAGGAAATAAAGATTGCATATTGAAGACTTTAACACATAGTAATAAAATAATTAAATATTAAAACTCAAATGCATGTTCTGACATAGGAATCAAATATAATCAGCATCTTGATTAGCATATTCTCCTTCCTCTTCTTTTTGGGTGAAAGTAGAAACAACAAAACAAAGAAGGAAGAAATAATAGCAAGCTCTCGCTGGGAAACATTGGGATTAACTACGTTGGGATAGCGGGATCTTGTTTCACGTTGTTGCGGATCACGTCATCACGGTCAGACACCAAGATAACAGGATCTGGCCGGGAATGATGGGATTAACTAGGAAGTAATATATCACAAGTAAAGGCACCAATAGGAAACAAATACATAACTAATAAATTCATAAAATCCAGAAGAAATATATCATTAAAATAAAAATAAATGTGAGTTTATGCTTAAGCAAGTTTAAATTGTTTTATAACAGTTTCTAATTTATATAGTTCACTTTCCCATTTTAAGCACCATATCACTTAGGTCTGTGACCTCTTGATAAAGGATATTACAATGACAACTGGAAAAACTTGACGTGTAAGGTTTAAGGTTTACTACAGTCAAAATACCATATAAAAATAAATTGGATAGCCTTATTTCCTATTGAAAATATGCAATTATTGCCATAGGCATATATTATGTAGTTTTAAGCAATATTTTGTATTAGGTCCATTAATCAAGCCCGCTTACAGCACAGTCTATACATTCATATTAGTGTTTGTACTCTTTACACAATTGAATAAAGAGAATCACATTTCTCATATCAAAACAAAAACACAATTTTTTTTATTCAAAGCATATTAAGTTAATGCCAGATCGACATGGGGCAACAATGAATTGTGGGTTGCAGGTCGGGTGTTACACAGAATATAGCAGATGCCCAAAACCCGGGACACATACATGATTAAGAATCGAATTACAACTAAACGAAACAGAGGATATGGCTAAGTGAAACTTCAAAATACCGATTGGAGCTAATTAATGCATTTTGCAAAGAGATGCTCCAATGTATCAGGGAAACAAGGAACATGGATCACCGAGACACCCACTAATCAGATCAAAAGGCAATATAAGAATTAAGACATGGATTTAAATCCCAAATGCTTACAGGAAACCCTAGGGAACTCCCTAGTCTCCTCTACTATGACTCCTTCATATCACCATTTCACCTTTACATCCCGTTAAAAATAATTTTCAGTATAAATTAAGGGAATCAAAACTACAAATTAAAAAAGAAAATACCAGAATGAAAATAACAATAATAGCAGTCAACTATTGGTTGAATTAATGCTTCATATCAATGATAAACAAAAAAAAAAAGTTATTATTACCAGAAGAGTAGAGGTGGCGAGTAGGAGCTTCCATGGTAGACACTGACATTTAAGTCTGAATTTGCCAAGAACCATTGCACCGTACTTTCGTTCTTTCGTTCTTTCGTTCTTTCGTTCTTTCGTAAGCTATAAAAACCGTACGTATTTTATATATATATATTCGAGGCAGAAATGATCGTCCCTTTTTTTTTTTTTTTACCAAACAAATACGAATGTCCTAGTAGTATATAAACTGTATCGATGGACTACTAAACAACCCGGATTAACGAGACAATGGGCCGAAACTGTGAACAGCCGAACACGCTTTACAAGTAAATTTTGGAGCTGCTTCTAGCACCCCCACTTTCTAAAAAATCACACTTTTCTTTAAGAAATTAAGACTCTTTTCAGAGAAAGATAGACAAGTGAGATCTTGTTATTTGTTCATTCCCAAGAATTTTCAATTAAGTGGCTAATTTATATAAGTTCGATATTATTTTTTTAAGAGATTTTTAAAAATATGAATATATATAAATTGTGAACATGTTTGAAAAACTATAAAAAATATCAAATGAAGATTGTAAATATAATTATATAATTTTTTATTATTTATCAAATATTTTAAACTAAAGTAAAATAGATAAAAGTTTAAACATTATTGTAAGATATAAAATTAATTAAATGTTCAATCTCATTGTTAGTGATATCTTGTTAGGTATGTACATAATTACGATTTTTAATGAATTTCTTGAGTTGATAATGAATTTTTTGAGATGGTGAGCCAGCGCGACAAAGATGATTGAAGGTGGCGAGTTGATAATAATTTTTTAAAATTTTATTCAAAGATAATGATATTTCTTTTGAATATTTTTAAAACGATATTATTGTTTATATTTTAAAATATAAAATGAAAATTTTATTTAAAATTAAATAAATGTAAAAAAGAAGAAGAAAAAAAATTGAATCATTATCTAAAATAAAATTAAAAAGTTACAATAAATATTTTGTTTTTTTATACATACGTCAACAATATTTGATGCATTATCCACGTTTTTCCTCTTTGGAATCACACAAATGGATCACAGTTTGGAAAATATAGTGGAAAGTGGAAATAGTAGCACGGAAATAAATAAATAAATTATTATATTAATTTTTATATATTTTATTGATATTAACTTTAAATATATAAATTGATTTTTATCGTCAATTTAATCTCATGTAATAAAAATAAATAATGTACAATAAATAAAAAATTTAATAGTAAACTAAAAATCTTCAATTATTTCGAACACTACTCTTTAATCTTAATGTTTTATTTTTTAATTCTCCAACTAATATTTTTTCCTTCCAAAATTTATTATCATAGTTGTAACTTTAAACAAAAAAAATAATAATTATTACTGAAAAAATTAAATAATTAAATTAGATGAAATATGAATTTTCAAAATAATAGACATAGACATATATAAATTAAATAAATTAGTAATTATAAAGATGAGTAAGTAACTTAATAATAAATTTTTATCTTTATTATTCAACATAATATGTTACTTATATAAAATACATGACATTTAACTATTATCATCTTTTATGAATCTTTCTTGAATCTTTCATGAATCCTTTAAAATTGTTGATTTTAGCAATTGTAGTTTTCATGAATCATTTGAATTTCTTTGAATTTGCATGATATTTATTAATAAATTTAGAATATAAAATGTATAGTATATTAGTAAAATTAAAATGTAACCATTAAAAAAATGTTTGAAAAACCATTACTTTAAAATTGTGTCAAATGGATATATAATGGATTTGCTAAAATAGTGTTTGAAAAATTCATATATAAATTTTATATATACTTCAACAAATTATTTTTTTTTTCTTCAATAGTTTGTTTGCTTCCATGTGGTAAAAGAAAAGCTTGTGCTTGTGTTCGTGTTAGATTGGGCGACCGTTTGTTAGAGAATTTAAAATTGAAGTGATTAAGACAATCTTTATACATAAACGTTGGAGGATATATCCAAACGTATTTGAGACAAAATCTAGAAATATAAACAATAAAAAAATATATATACAAGAAACTAGATACATCTATTTTTTTATTTATTTTAGAAACAAATTTTTTAATTAAATTTATGTTCCTTTAGAAATAAAATAAAATAATAATGACATATTGCAATAAATTTACCAATCAAATTTCAACATTTTGAATTTTTGATAATGAAATGAAAGAGTAAATTGTGACTAAACTCTAACCCTCATTTGCAAATTAAATTTGAATGTAATTGGTGTCCAATTTTTCTGTATGTTCCTGGATGCGAGAGAACGAAAATTTGCTCCTAAAAATATCAAATTAAATTAATAACATAAAAAATAAATGTGTCTAATTTTTTAAAACTTGAATTTATAAAGAAAATAATTAAACCTTATCATGCATCAATACCATTTTCCATCCCATAAATTTGCATATTCGCAAACTCTAACAACCAAATTCCATGACTTCTATTTTGGAGAAATTGACAAAATCGGCATCGAAAAAAATAGAAGATTATTGAGGAGAAACAATTAACATATCACGCCGAATTAAGAAGAGAAATATGAAGGCATTATAAGAATTTATAACATAAATTAAATTTTTTAATTAAATTAATGTGAAGCGGTGGTTGCTAATCGTTACTTTCAATGACAAAAAATTGTCGATCACTTTATAATTGATTGTATTTTATTTTTAATTCATTCTTCTTATTTTTTTTTTTAATTTGTCTATTAAGAGCATCTTCAATGGTAGCTTCGTCCACCAGCGTGTAGTTCTTCAGTTTTTGACGAGTTCACTGTTAGCCTTTTTATTTATTTATTAATTTATGAATAATAATAAATGAATAATTTGTTAGTGGTGGGTCTTATTCAATGAACATGGTGGAATTTACTCTTAATTCTAAATTTTTTTTTAAAAAGAAAATCTGCTTTATCTAAACAGAAAATTTACAAATGAGATGGTTATTTTTATTAACCATTTCAAGAGACATTGTGGTATAATTGATTGTATTTTATGTTTAATTCATTTTTCTTACTTTTTAATTGAATTCAAATGAGGTGGTTATTTTTCTTATTTTTTAATTAATTTATCAACTAAAACATCAGGTCAAATCGTGATGTAATGGAAGTTTTATTTTATTTTAAATAAAAAAAATTTGCACTTATTTCTATTAATAGAAACTTCATATTTATCTAACCCTCTATTTAGTTGACATGTGTAAGACCCATAATTTTAAAGTGTACTTTATGTATTTTAATGGATTTTGGTATTGAACTCAGGGGCTTTTTAGCCAAAGTTATTAATATTTTGGAGTTCATATAATCAAAAGGTATTTTGATGCCCGATTAGTATTACTCGTCGATAAATAAATTAAATTAACTGTGGCGAATCTTTTGCGAAGAGTTTAATGCGTTATGGGTGAAAGGGTAATTTAATAAATATCTAAAGATTTTGAGATATTTGTTAATTATAATTAATATATATATATATATATAATATGTATATATAGAAAAGGAAGGGAAGGAATTGAAAGAAAGCAAATAGAAAGGAAAGAAAAAGGAAGAAAGGAAAAGAGAAGGAGAGAAAACAGAAAATTTCCATCTCCTTCCTCCCCTGCATCGCGTGCGTTGCTTTTCTCCCTTCCTCCATTGTTGCTCGTTTTTGCTTTCTTTTCTTTCCTTAGATTTCGAAATTGATAGTGGGTGATAGGAAAAGGATTTCTCAACTTTACTCTTCCTCATTGATTCGAAAATGAAGAAAAACGGTTTTAGGGATTCAAACTCAAATCTCTCCGTTTCATCTAGATCTAAGCGTCGTTTCAAGAAGTGATAGAAGGGAAAGTTGCTCACCACTACACTACGGTTCTAGTGAGCTAACTTTGGAAGCGGCGTTGCGAGCGGAGATTTTTACCGGATTTGCTCACGGTACCGAAATCGAACAAAAAAGCTAAAGTGAAGGTAAGGGCTCCTTCCAAACTTTTAGTTTGCATTTAGGGACTTACTTGTGGATGTGTGGAAAAGAATTTCGTTAGGGTTAAAGTAATGTTTTGTGGAGAATAAATTTTAAACCCATTTATGTAGGATTTCGAGTATATGAAACTTGTTGTGTTTGAGTGATGGATTGTGTTAATTTGTGTCGTCGTATTTGACGTGTTCTTAGTTAATACTGATGAAACTTGAGATGTGGTTTGTGTGGAAAATGATTTGGTGTGAATTATGGATTGAATGTGAAAGTATGTGTGAGTTTGTTTTGTGTGGTTTGTGTGGAAAATGATTTGGAGTGAATTATGGATTGAATGTGAAAGTTGGTTTTGTGTGGAATTTGAAAACCATTAAGTTAAACGAGTATTAAGAATGGGGAATCTCTTAATGTCTTGTTTACTTAATGTGAGTTTGTGAAAATCGTTTAAGTTAACTAGGCGTTAAGAATGGGGAATCTCTTAATGTCTTAGTTACTTAATGTTGTTTGAAAATTGTTTAAGTTAACTGAGCGTTAAGAATGGGGAATCTCTTAATGTCTTGGTTACTTAATGTTTGTTTTTGAAAATGGTTTCAGTGAAATGAGTATTAAAAATGGGGAATCTCTTAATGACTTCTTTACTGAAAGTTTTGTTGTGAAAATCGTTAAGTTAAATGAGTATTAAGAATGGGGAATCTCTTAATATCTGCGTTTACTTAATGTCGTCGTAAAAAATGATTTTCGTGGGGAAATGAATTGTTGTGTTTTGGCGTGAATTGTGTATTAAATTTGTGAATATGTTTGAGTTTGTTCTGTGTGGGATTTGAAAACCATTAAGTTAAATAAGTATTAAGAATGGGGAATCTCTTAATATCTTGTTTACTTAATGTGTGTTTGTTTGTTTGAAAATTGTTTAAGTTAACTGAGCGTTAAGAATGGGGAATCTCTTAATGTCTTGGTTACTTAATGTTTGTTTTGAAAAATCGTTTAAGTTAAATGAGAATTAAGAACGGGGAATCTCTTAATGTCTCGTTCACTTAATGTTTGTTTTTGGAAAATCGTTTAAGTTAAATGAGAATTAAGAATGGGGAATCTCTTAATGTCTCGTTTACTTGATATTTGTTTTGAAAATCGTTTAAGTTAAATAAGTATTAAGAATGGGGAATCTCTTAATGACTTATTTACTTAATGTTGTTTTGAAAATTGTTTAAGTTAACTGGACGTTAAGAATGGGGAATCTCTTAATGTCTTGGTTACTTATTGGTTGTTATGGTAAATCGTGTTGACCCGTGATAGGTGGCACCTCGGTAAACTGTACTGACCCGGGATAGGTGGTACGTTTATGATTTACATTTGGTAAGTTGTGCTGACCCGTGATAGGTGGCACCTCGGTAAGCAGTGCTGACCCGGGATAGGTGGTACCCTTACGACTTACGCTTTTTCGTTTGGTAAATTGTGCTGACCCGTGATAGGTGGCACCTCGGTAAACAGTACTGACCCGGGATAGGTGGTACGTTTACGATTTACGTTTGGTAAGTTGTGCTGACCCGTGATAGGTGGCACCTCGGTAAGCAGTGCTGACCCGTGATAGGTGGTACCCTTACGACTTACGCTTTTTCGTTTGGTAAATTGTGTTGACCCGTGATAGGTGGCACCTCGGTAAACAGTACTGACCCGTGATAGGTGGTACGTTTACGACTTACGTTTCTTGGTGAATTGTGTTTGTCCGTGAGAGACTACACCTTGATAAATTGTGAATTGTTGGTTCTTTTTGTTCGTGTGGGTATTGTGTTATAGTGTTAAATGTTATGTTTTGGAATTTGGTGATAACATGTTGATTGCAATACCATTTTGAAACTCATGATGATGTAGTATTGTGTTATAAGTGTTAAGCGTTATGTTTTGGAAGTTGGTGATAGCATGTTTGATTGCAATACTATTTCGAAATTCATGATGTTGTAGCGATTACGTTATAAGTGCTAAGTGTTTTATTTTGGAATTGTGTGATAGTGTGATTGATTGCAAAATTGTTTCGAAACTCAAGATGTCGTGGTGATTGTGCTATAATTGCAAAGTTTGATTGTTTGGAGTTGTGGGTAAGTGTTGATTGATTTCGAAACCCTTTGAAAAGCTGAAAAATGCTGAATTTTGCTGTTTTTCTGTTGCTGTCTGATGTGTATTCGAATACAGCAAGCTGTATTCGAAAACAGACATGCTGTTTTGCCACTGACTTACTGTGTAGTCGAATACAGACTGTTGTAGTCGAATACAGACATGCTGTTTTGCCACTGACTTACTGTGTAGTCGAATACAAACTGTTGTAGTCGAATACAGACATGCTGTTTTGCTGCTGAATGCTGAAATAGCCTTGTATTCGAATACAAAGATGCTGTAGTCGAATACAACAATGTTGTTTTGTTAAAAACTTCATTTTTCAACTTTGGTTATGCATGTTGGGCATATAGAAACCCTTTTAAGGTGCATGCTAAGTTGAAATGTCATTTTGTGCATTTGAAAACTTAAATGTTATGTGTTAACTGTTAATTTCGGTTGGTGACCCTTTACAACTATTGTGGAAATCTGGGCTTTGCCCTCATATGAGAGCCAGGATGATCCTACCGGTTCGTACCCTACGGATGGGAATGTAGATGAAAATGCTTGATTGGAGCTACGTTAGGAGGATCTCACGGGGCGCGTGGAGATCACTCAAGGTGTTTAGTTGTTATGTAAAATGATCAGACTAGGTTGACACAGAAGGAACATATGTCTCTCTTTTGGGTTACTTTTATTGTTAAACTGGAAAACTGTACCACTTTCGTTATGTAAACATTTTGAATTCATATTTAGAGAACTTTTTCTGCTGCTTGTAAATTTATAATGACTTAATTATTTATCCAAATGTATTACCTCATTTATTTCTCTGTTTTATTTTAATTTCTTTTGAAAAAAAAAATACATTCTCGCTTTGAAAAACGGGGTGTTACAACATGTGTCAAAGAAAATATCATGTTTGCTTTATTATATTGTATATATTAGTAATGGTAAAGATGAGTAAGTAACTTAATAATATATTTTTATTTTTATTATTCAACATAGTATGTTATTTATATGAAATACATGACATTTAACAATTTATATAAATTTTGTTGTATAAAAAAAATCCAATACACATAAAAACTATGATTTTCTTTTATGAATCTTTCATAAATCTTTCATGAATCCTTTAAAATGGTTGGTTTTGACAACTGTAGTTTTGATGAATGGTTTGAATTCCTTTAAATTTGCATGATATTCTATAATAAATTTAGAATATAAAATGTATAGTACATTAGTAAAATTATAATATAACCCATTAAAAAAACTAATGTTTGAAAAACCATTACTTTAAAAAAGTGTCAAATTGATATATAATGAATTTTCTAAAACAATGTTTGAAAAATTTATAAATAAATTTAATCATGATTAGGACAATCATTACAAATAAATGTTGGAGGATGTATACAAACGTAGTCGAGACAAAATTTAGAAACAAAATTGGGACATTTTTTTTATGTCTCTCAGACATAAACTTTTTAATTAAATTTATGTTACTTTAGAAATAAAATAAAATAATAATGACTCATTGAAATAAATTTACAATTTATGTTAACATTTTTTATTTTTCATAATGAAATGAACGAGGAAGCTATGACTAAACTGATGTCTAACCTTTGGTTGCAAATTCAATTTGAAGTTAATTGATGTTTGATTGTTCTATATGTTCCCGAATTAGACACAACATCATAGAACGAAAATTTGCTCTTAAAAATATCAAACACAAATTTATTAAATTAATAATATAATAAATAAGTTTGTATATAATTTTTTAAAACTTGAATTTAGAAAAGAAATAATTAAATTTTATCATCCATCGATACTATTTTCCATGGCATAAAACCAAATTCGTATATTGGCACAACTCTAACAACCAACTACCATTTACTTCTACTTTGTAGAAATTGACAAAATCTTTTTTTGCCATACATCGATAAATACAAAAATGAATAAAGAATTTTTGGTAAAGAAAAAATTAAAAGGAAATTGTGTAGAGATGAGATAGTATGAATGATAGCTAGAAGAGAGTCATAAAAAAAATAGGAGATTATTGAGCAGAGACGATTAATAGACGACTCCGAATTAAAAAGAGAAATCTAGGCACTATGAGAATTCATAAATAAATTTTATATTTATCTAAATAAATTATTACCTTAAAAAGTGTCAAATTGATATATAATGGATTTTTTAAAATAGTATTTGAAAAATTCATAAATAAATTTTATATTTAGCTAAATAAATTATTATTTTTCTCTCCAATAGTTTGTTCGCATCCATGTGGTAAAACAAAAGCTTGTGCTCGTCTTAGTGGTAGATTCAACGACCATTTGTTAGACTTGGAGTGATTAGGACAATCTAAATGTTGGACGATATATCGAAACGTAGTTAAGACAAAATTTAGAAAAATAAACAACAACAACAAAAATAACAAAATACAGACATCTATTTTTTTTTTCTTTCAAACATAAATTTTTTAATTAAATTTATGTTCTTTTATAAATAAAATTAAATAATAATGATATATTGAATTAAATTTAATTCATGTCAGCATTTTGAATTTCTGATAATGAAATGAATGAGTAAACTGTGACCAAACTGGTTTCTAACAATCATCTTCAAAGTCAAATTGAATTTAATTGGTGTTTATCAAACACAAATTTGTTAAATTAATATCATAAGAAATAAGTTTGTGTATAATTTTTTAAAATTGGAATTTCCATAGAAAATAATTAAAACTTATAATCCACCAATACCATTTTCTATCGTATAAGTTCACATATTCGCACAACTCTAACAACCAAATACCACTACTTCTACTTTAGAGAAATTGACAAAATCGGCGTCGAAAAAATAAAAGATTTTTAGGAGAGACGATTAACGTATGAATATTTTTGAGGAGAAATTTGAAGGCACTATAAAAATTCATAAAATAAATTAATTTTTTCAATTAAATTAATGTGAAGCGGTGGTTGTTAAATTAGTGTTTAAAAAACTGTTATTTTCAATGACAAAAAACTGTCAATCGTGTTGTAATTGATTGTATTTTATTTTTAATTCATTTTTCTTAGTTTTTTTTAATTTGTCCACTAAATTCTCAATCAACGAATGCATCACGTCAAATCGTGATGTAATGAAAGTTTTATTTTCTTTTTTTAAGAAAATATGTTTTTTCTTAACACAAAAGTTGCAAATGAAGTGATTATTTCTATTAACCATTCCTTTCAAAAGACAATGTAGTGTAATTGATTATATATTATATTTAATTCATTTTATAATTGACCACTACATTCTCAAGGAACCCATCATGTCAAATCGCGATGTAATAGAAGTTTTATTAAAATATATGTACTTACTTTTGTAAATGGAAACTTCATATTTTTCTAACCCTCTATTTAGTTGATATGTGTCAAACTTGCCATCGTATCATGTTTCCTTTATTATATTGTAAAGATTAGTAACCCTATAGATGAGTAAGTAACTTAATAATAAATTATTATTTTTATTATTCATTCTATTATGTTACTTATATGAAATACATGATATTTAACAATTCATATAAATTTTGTTGTATAAAAAAAATACAATACACATAAAAATTATTATTATTATCTTTTATGAATCTTTCGTGGATCTTTCATTAATCCTTTAAAATAGTTGATTTTGGAAATTGTAGTTTTCATTAATCATTTGAATTTCTTTGAATTTGCACAATATTAAATAATAAATTTAGAATATAAAATGTATATTACATTAATAAAATTAAAATGCAACCATTAAAAAAATCTACAATATACTATAAGAATTCTCAACTATACCAAAAATACAATTTTGTCCTTCATAAATTTAACCTTTGCAAAAATTTTAGGGTCACACTTGTAACTTACTCTAGCTTTTTGTACATAACCAACTCCTTCAAATTTTTGTCACTTTCAAATATTTCTGGTAACCAACTCCTTCAAATTTTCGTCATTTTGAAATATTTCTAGTTTACACACTGCAACGCAGAGAAGAAAATCAAACATATTTACGGAGAAGAAAATCAGAGAGACTCAAGAAAAAGAAAATCACAAATGGAACAACATAAAGAAATGGTTGCTACAATATGTGATACCAATTTGTTCAAGGTTTGTAACTTTTTCCTTCAAACTCATTCGTTTGTAATTGGAACTGAAAAATATAGATAATATTAGTATTTAGTATACTATATCCAAATCATAGAAGAAAGAGAATGGAAAAACCAATGTCGGTTCATCGGTTTCCCACTTGAAATGTTAACCGCACGTTTTCAAAATTACAACATTGTCCACTTAAATTTGGTGTTTTGATTAGAGAAGAATCTGGGCTTGTTAATAATGTTGAAAAAATACAAAATTTGGGGAAAACGGAGGGAATAAGAAGATGGTGTTGTTGTTGATTTTGTATCTATTTTTTTTCAAAAAGAAAAAAAACTATTTTTTATTTCTTTAAATTATTCTTAGTAGTCTGTCTAATTTCATATTCCTTTGCATTTGTTGATTTTGTATCAACTTTTTTTTCAAAAAAAAAAAACTATTTCTTAGTTCTTTAAATTATTCTTAGTAGCCTCTCTAATTTCATATTCCTTTGCATTTATTTTTAGGTTTTTGTTTGTACTTCTAAATGTTATTACAAACTGAAATTGCATCTTCAACTTCTATATATTTTCTTCGGTCTTTAAGTTCCAAATCTATTGCATTTCATCTTCAGAGATATATTACAATCTAAAATAAATGATTAATTTTCAATTTATGTTTATAAAATTTGCATTGATTCACATACAAGAAATGCAACACCATTGAAGGACATTAACACGTCAAAGGAAACTTGGAAAATAGCAATTAGGGTCATAAATTACTTCACTGTTGTTAGTAAAAATGGGAACGTACACGATGAAGTTATTTTGATGGATCAACATGTCTACATTTTAACTTTTTCTTTTATGTTTGGTTAACAAATATCTTCATTCTATTGGTTAGTATCTCATTTTATAAATTATTTGTTATTAAAAGGTTGGTCATATACATGTTGTTATTAAAAGGCGGATCAAATACATGTTGTTATACGACAAGATGATTCTGTTAAATGGAGGGACAAACTCAAAGAGAATAAAACATACATCATTCATAACTTTTCTGTTTTTCCAAGTACTTTCCAGTTCAAATATTGTCTCCATGAATACAAAATTGTTTTCAATTATGCTACATTTGAAGAAGAGATTGATCTCCCTGAAATCTCACTGATTCAGTACCGTTTTGTGTCTTTTAGCACCATTTTGAATGGGCAGAACCCTCCTAACAACTTAATTGATAATACTATCAATTCTTTTTTTTTAAACAATATATATGTGTTTTTATATTTTTTTTTGTTTCAACGGATAACTTATCTTTTTTATTTATAGATATTATTGGGGTACTGGATGAGGTCATTTCTTCAACTTCAACATCATCAACCAAAAAAATTTGTGTCCACAACATTCGGAATGGGCTAAACAAGGATTAATAAGAGACTTAGACACCACATATCAACCCAAAACCTTAAGATATTAGGTGTATGGGTCATTCTCCTTACATATCCATTACAACCCCCCATTCCTGGTCAATGTGGGACTAAAGACTCATAATTGAATACCCAACAATCTCCCCCTCAATTATGAGTTGCCACCACTAGACTTGATCCACTTGATCCGAGTCCAGTCCTTTATTGACCACTAGACTTGATCCGAGTCCTTTTTGGTTCACCACTAAACTTTATCCACTTGATCCAAGTCCTTAATTTTGCTCCTCCGTCAAGCCAAACCCGACTCTGATACCACTTGTAGGGGAGAAACCGGAGGAGCACAACAATTCGGAATGAACTAAACAAGGATTAATAAGAGACTTAAACACCACATATCAACCCAACACCTTAAGGCATTAAGTGTATGAGTCATTCTCCTTATATATCCATTACAGCCTCCATTTCTGGTCAATGTGGGACTAAAGACTCATAATTGAATACCCAACAATTATTCATTTCATTAGTGGAAACATCCTTATTTGCTCCCTATGAGAGTCTTATGGTACACAATTCCTCAATTATGTTGATGTTCACCCCAACTCTGGTCCCATCATTATAATCTTCCATCATGCACGAGTCAAGCCTCCAGAAGGTATTATTAATTCAACACAAGTACTAATTGTTTAATGAAATATTTCGTTTGTTACAATATACTTCAATGTAGTTGTTAATTAATTACTTCTATATGACAGGAAACAACGAACCTACAATCACTAATGCATAGAGTGGAACTAAATTTCTTATCAATGAAAACAGACACCAAATCAAGGAATTCAAAAATTAGTGAGTTGACCAACTTTTTACAAATCTCTTCCAAATGTTGCAGTTATGATTTAGCCTGATTAGAGGTCAAACAATTTTAATGATGTTGACACTCATCTTTAATGAATGCAGGTTACCTACAATAGATGATATAGATAACTACATTCAGGGCAGTCAACTACAAACTCAGATCACATCTTCATCTCAATACACTTCACAAGAGAAGTTTATGTACAATGTTGAAGCTAAAACTCTTCGCCATATCAAGGTTATTGGACATGTAACTATAATTTCATAACACTATTTTTATGTAGATATATGCATTATTTAATTGTTACAAGTTTTTTAATTACAACATGGTTTTTAGGAAATGATTTGTGTCACTGTCGCAACTCTGTCAAAGGTTGTGCCAAACAAATTCGGTTGGTTTTATCTCGGTTGCACTAATTGCACAGTCAAAGCTAAAGAAGGGATTACATATTATCAATGTAAATGTGGTGTTCAGGTTGCCAAACCAATTTCAAGGTACATCAAACATTAATAGATGGTGTTTTTTTTATTATATTTTAGAAGTATGTAATTTTATTTGTTCTTCATAATTCAAAATATATTATCCAATCAAAGTAAAACTAAATGGTTACAATTTTCTAACTTATAGGCATATAGAATAAAGTAGAAACAATTTGTATAGTATTAAGGGTTATTGTTACTATTAGAAAGGTTTTCTCTTAACTGTCATATAAGGATATGACTTTGTTCGCAAACTAAAAGCAAATAACCCATAAGAGTAGTTCAATATTCAACCTTAATTTATCAGAATTTATAAATCAATATTAGAGTCCTTATATGAAACACTTATTGGTATCATTACTAACAACATAAAACAGGTACAAAATAATCATTGAAGTTTTCCACGATAATTGCTTTTGTAACTTCCTTATGTGGGACCAGGATTGTACTTCACTACTTAGAATTTCAGCATCTCAATTGAGGAAGAATATGATTGAGACATGCATATAATACTTAGTCCAAGTAACTTGATAGTTTGGATATTTATTGTTTACCACATAATATGACATAACTCATTTACCTGAAACATGTTAAAGGCTGATGATACTGACATAAGGATATATCCACCAAAACTTCAAGACATAATGGGGACCACTCTAGCTTTTCGTGTAAGACTACAACCATCTTCAAAACAGTGTTCTGTTAATAAATCATGGAGTGATGTTGCACTTATTGCTGCAATTAAGGAACAATTTCAAATTGAACAGGTATTCAAACCATATATTGCCTTATTATATATTATAATTGTAATAAATTATATATATTAAAAATTGCACAACTTAAATTAATAGAAGTCCATTTTCATAACACATCTAAAGGAGAACCAAGTCGTGAACTTCTTAGTCAAGAAATACTATCTGACACTGTAAGCATATCTACACGACTCTCTATAAGTGCATCATTTGATAAATAGATTTTGATTTCATAAATCTTTATGACAATAATCTAATTAATTCATATAAACTTTATGAAATATATAGCAATCATTATCAATGACTGGTGAAAACGATATTGAAAATGTTCAGTCAGCTACACCGGCTAAAAGGCCTCTAACTGATGACCGACAAGATAATGCGAGTAACGATGCAATTGCAAGTGTCCAACTATCATCATCAAAACCACTCAAGAAAATCAAATGTGAATAGGAACTACAATGAATTATGTGCTAGATAGTATATGATGACATCAATTATGTTAAAAATTATTATTATATATTGTAATTCTAAGGTCTAATTATATTTTGCCTCATGAAGTCTGAATTATGGGATATATATATTCTCAAATCATGTATTGTTGTAAACACTAAACACAAGTACTTTTTGGTTCAATGTTATTATTATAGGATTGGTGTTTAATTGATTAATGTTTTTAGGCACAACAATATGGAAAATATTAATATGTTGTCTGTTAAAAAAATATAAACTCTATCATTATTCTTATATCTCTATATTTAAAAAATTATATATGACTAAAGAGCAAATTGATTACTATCTTAAATAATAGTATTTTTTTTTGTTGCATAATACAACATAAGTTATACAATTAGACTATAAAATAACTCAAACTTTCATACGTTATAAATAATATATTATATTTTATTTTATGAATCAAATTGGTTCGTATATTTTATAGAAAATCAAGTCATATTTTTTTTTAACAATTAATATCAATCAATAATGTCAATTTAGTACAGTACAGTTTCCAAAATCAAGATGGTTTGAAAATGTACGGTTTAATGACAATTATGTAATTCGTGAAATATTGATAAAGTTTTTGGTTAAGCAATATCAAATATTTATTGTTCCTAAATCAGTTTACCATTGTCAATGTAGTTTTTGGTAAGATTAAACCATATAATATTGCTTATCATGATATAAATAAAATTTTAGATTTATCATGGAAAAAAAATCAACCTCCAATCATGAAACAATAACTACCTCAAGTATTATTGTAAACACTAAACACAAATACACTTTTTGCTTCAATGTTATTATTATAGGATTCATGCTTAATTGATTGATGTCTTTACGAACAGTAATATGGAAAAATATTGATATGTTGTCTATTGAAAAAATTATAAACTCAGTGATTATTTTTATATTTCTATATTTAAAAAATTATATATGACTAAAGAGCAAATTGATTACTATTTTAAATAATTTTTTTTTGTTGCATAATACAACAAAAGTTATACATATTATGTTACGGCATTTGATGCATATTATGACCTTTGATGCGATTATGTTATACGGTGTTGGTTGATATTATGATCCTTGATGCGAAAAAATACAAGAAATGAAGTTATCTTTCGATATTACAAAAGTCATTGATACTACATTAGTAATTAAACATCAAAATCCAACCAGCAACAATTGATAATGTATGGATGAAAGTTCTAATGTATATTTCTTTACATGTAAAACATATTTTAGTCAACTATGATTTATTATTAAATATCTTAATCAATGGCTCAAATTCTATTATTACGATGGTTTCATTCTAACTTGCATGTGCATTGTCTTGAAAAATTGTTTTCTACAAATCAATATTATTTGGGATACTTTATAGCGATCACAATAATATCACTAATAAATCTTAATGAAATTTTAACTCTCAGAATCACAACCATATCATAAATTATTTTGTTGTCATGTTAATAATTTTAAATACAACTAATATATTAGTTTGGTAATTATCGACTACAATAATTAACTACATTGATTTTGTTTTATTTATTATAAAAATACTTAATTAAATAAAAGTATATAAACGACGCACCACTCGTGCGACAGCACGGGTATTATACTAGTATTGTTTAAAAAACTATTTCCTTTAAAAAAAAAAGTCTCAAATTGATATATAATGGATTTGCTAAAATAGTGTTTGAAAAATTCATAAATAAATTTTATATTTACCTAAATAATTTATTATTTTTCTCTTCAATAGTTTGTTTGCATCCATGTGGTAAAAGAAAAGCTTCTTCTCGTGTTCATGTAGATTCAATGACCATTTGTTAGAGAATTTAGAATTTTAGTGATTAAGACAATCTTACCAAATAAATGTTGGAGGATATATAGAAACCTAGTTGAGAGAAAATTAAGAAACATAAACAATCAAAAAATATATAACAAAATAGAGACATCTATTTTTTTTTATTTCTTTGAGACATAAATTTTCTAATTAATTATATGTTCTTTTAGAAATAAAATAAAATAATAATGACATATTGAAATAAACTTACCAGTCAAGTAATTTATGTCAATATTTTGAATTGCTGATAATGAAATGAATGACTAACTTGGTTTCTAACCCTCGTTTGCAAATTCAATTGGTGTCCTATTGTTCTATATACTCCAGAATTAGACACAACATCTAGAGAACAAAAGTTTGCTCCTAAAAATATCAAACATAAATTTGTTAAATTAATAACATGAAAAATAAGTTTGTGTATAATTTATTAAAACTTGAATTTCTACCGTAAATAATTAAACCTTATCGTCCATCAATACCATCTTCTATAGCATAAATTCGCATATTCTCACAAATCTAACATTCAAATTCCATGATTTCTACTTTGGAGAAAATGACAAAATCGGCGTCGAAAAAATAGGAGATTATTGACGAGAGACGATTAACAGATGACGCCGAATTAAGAAGAGAAATCCGAAGGCACTATAAGAATTTAGAAAATAAATTAAATTTTTTAATTAAATTAATGTGAAGATGTGGTTGTTAAATTAGTGTTTAAAAAACCGTTACTTTCAATGACAAAAAAATATCAATCTTGTTGTAATTGATTGTATTTTATTTTTAATTAATTCTACTTTTTTTTTCCACTAAATTCTCAATCAACGGATGCATCACGCCAAATTGTGATGTAATGAAAGTTTTATTTATTTTTTTTTTAAAAAAGAAAATATACTCTTTCTTAACAGAAAATTTGCAAATGAGGTGGTTACTTCTATTAACCATTATTTTCAAAAGACAATGTGGTGTAATTGATTGTATTTTATTTTTAATTCATTTTTCTTAATTTTTAATTGACCACTTCATTCTCAACGAAACCATCATGTGAAATCGTGATGTAATGGGAAGTTTTATTTTTTAAAAAAATAAAAATCTGCACTTATTTCTATTAATAGAAACATCATATTTGTTTCACCCTCTATTTAGTTGACATGTGCCAAACTTGCCAAAATATCATATTTGCTTTAATATTGTATAGATTAGTAATGGTAAAGATGAATAAGTAACTTAATAATTCAATTTTTTTTATTCAACATAGTATGTTACTTATACAAAATACATGACATTTAACAATTCTTATAAATTTTGTTGTATAAAAAAATATATAATACACATAAAAACTATAATTATCTTTTATGAATCCTTTAAAATTGTTGATTTTGGTAAATTTAGTTTTCATGAAGCATTTGAATTCTTTGGAATTTGAATGATATTTAATTACAAATTTAGTATATAAAATATATATTACATTAGTAAAATTAAAATGTAACCACTAAAAAAAATGTTCGAAAAACCATTACGTTAAAAAAGTGTCAAATTGATATATATGGATTTGCTAAAATAGTGTTTCAAAAATTTATAAATAAATTTTATATTTATCAAAATAAATTATTATTTTTCTCTTCAATAGTTTGTTTGCATCCAGGTGTAAAAGAAAAGTTGATGCTAGTGTTCGTGACAGACTCTGTAACCATTTGAGAATTTAAAATCGGAGTGATTAAAACAATCTTTACAAATAAATGTTGGAGAATATATATATACAAAGGTAATTGAGACAGACTTTAAAAACATAAACAATCAAAAAAATATATAACAAAATTGAGACATTTACCTTTTTTTTATTTCTTTCAGATATAAATTTTTTAATTAAATTTATACTCCGTTAGAAATAAAATAAAATAATAATCACAGAAATAAATTTACTAATCAAGTAATTCATATCAACCTTTTGAATTTCTGATAATGAAAGATAATGGAATGAAAGAGTAAACCCTCATGTGCAAATTCAATTTGAATTTAATTGGTATCTGATTGTTCTATATGCTACTGAATTAGACACAACATCGAGAGAACGAAAGTTTGCTCCTAAAAATTCGCATATTTGCACTCTAACAACCAAATTTCATGACTTCTACCTTCGAGAAATTGACAAAATATGGTATTTTTTTCATACATCGATCAAAACAAAAATGAATAAGGAATTTTTTGTAAAGGAAAAATAAAAAGTGAATTGTGTAGATATAAGATAATATGAATGATATTTATAAGGGAGACGTTAAAAAAAAACAGGAGATTAGTGAGATGAGACGATTAACAAATGACCCCAAAGTAAGAAGAGAATTTTAAAGGCACTATAAGAATTCATAAAATAAATTAAAAATTTTAATTAAATTAATTTGAAGCGGTGATTGCTAAAATAGTGTTCAAAAAACAGTAACTTTCAACAACAAAAAGCTGTAAATCGTGTTGTAATTGATTATATTTTAATTTTAATTCTGTTATTATTTTTTTTAAATTTTACCACTAAATTATCAATCAACGCATGCATCACTGTCAAATCGTGATGTAATGAAAGTTTTATTTTACTTTTCTTCAAAAAAAATTTGTTTGTTTTTTTAACAGAAAATTTGCAAATGAGGTGGTTATCTCTATTAACCATTACTTTCAAAAGACAATATCTTATAATTGATTGTATTTTATTTTTAATTTATTTTTCTTATTTTATAATTGACCACTACATTCTCAATGAACCCATCATGTCAAATTGTGATGTAATTGAAGTTTTATCTTTTTTTTCTTAAAAAAAAAATCTGCACTATTTTCCTAATCCTCTATTTAGTTGACATGTGTCAAGCTTGCCATAGTATAAAGAATAATAATTGTAAAGATGAGTAAGCAACTTGATAATAAATTTTTATTTTTATTATACAATATAGTATTTACTTATATGAAATACATGACATTTAATAATTTATATAAATTTTATTGTATAAAAAAATACAATATACATAAAATTATGATTATTTTTTATGAATCTTTCGTGAATCCTTTAAACTTTT
>JBBPBT010000899.1:5596192-5607703 GCA_037974875.1 Cicer bijugum | reverse complement strand
GAATTATGTATACAAATATCCTTCCCTTTAGTTTAAATTTATTATAATAGATAAAAGAGAAAATTTTGTAGCCAAATTTTCGACGCTTTTATCTCTCTCTCATTAAATTCAAGTTGACATTTTTTTTAAGCTACATATAAAAGTTGACTTATTTTGTTGAAGATTTATATAAATTTAGTAATTATATAAAAACTTGTAATCATGAGGGTTATGTTTTTATGGCTGTATAGGTGGTATTCACTATTTAGGTTTATTGAACTTTACTAGCTTTGTCTATAAAAATATGCTACTATTTTTTTTTTTTATCTCAACTCTCTAATTTAAAACTAGAGTTCATTAATCTGATTTACTATTTACTTTTTTGTATAAAGAAATATATTTTGAGAAATATTATATACATTGTGATGTAATAATTACCAAAAAATAAAAAAGGAAGGGACATTTGATGTCGGAACGTGGCGTAACAATAGCCATGCCCATGAGTGAGTTGTGTTCCAATCCATGGAGTGGATAATAGCATAAGTTTGAATGTGGAAATGTGGGTTTGGTTGGGAAAGTGAAAAATGTTTGTTCTTAGTATTCTTGATGAGCTCGTCAGTTGTATTAAGCAACAATTTCATGTTATTTAAACACAAGAAGAACCCACCAATCGTTGAGTTGGGGAAAAAAAGAATTAGGCGGCGGCTCAGTGGGTTCATTTCAAAAGCGGAAAAGCATAATAATAATAATAATAATAATAATAATAATAATATTAATAATAATAATTCAAGGAAAAGCAGTTGGTGGCACAAATTTTTTTCGGAGGAGGATGGGAATTGGCTTGGTTTGAAGGAAGATGATATGGTTGAGGTTGAGGTTGAAGAAGAGTCTGAGTCTGAGTCAGTAGAAGAGTTGTCCGAGGATGAAAAGTTTGAGGCATGGAAGCAGAGAGCCGAAGCAATTATAGAATTAAGGGAAGCACAAGAAGATAAGAGGAACGAAGATAATAGGAAATGGGAAGACTGGCTTTTAGATGAGGATAGCACTAGCAACAGTTCCTCTTGGGAGCGCCGTGGAATTAAGGAGGATGATGATGATTCCTCCGAAAAGGGGATTGTACAGTCTGTCAGGCATTTGATTTTTGGAAAAGGGGAAGATGATGATGACATGCTTTATGAAGACCGTGTTTTCCAGTATGCTTCCTCAAAGTCGGTCGGTTATTTCTTTTAATTCTTCTTTTTCGCACTCATTCATACCTATCATGTGCTACTGTTTGCTTGCTTTTAATTCTACATACATACATTCTCTAATCAAATATTACCAAAATTGTTATTACAGGCTGAATTCTTGGCACTCTTGATTATTATACCTTGGGCAATGGACTTTCTGGTTCATGACTATGTACTCATGCCTTTTTTAGATAGGTAACTAATTGTTGGAAATAAACAACTTTCTTACTCAGATCTTATATTTTTATATCTCTATTTGATATGTTCATCCTCATAGCTCAAAATGTTAGCTGGAGGCTGAGGAATTTTTTTATTTTTTATTTTTTATTTTATAGTCAGGCCTTCATGCAAGATTCCTTTGGTCTTTAAGTGTTTTCACAAGCCTGCTTTCTCTTGTCCTGGAATTTAGTTTTGTTTTGAATGGGGGCAAGGACCTAGCTCATCACCACTTGCTTGTTTAGAATTAGGAATGATAATATTACATTGAGAGTCAAGCTAGTACCTTTCGTAATGTGAGCTATCATTGGTATTTCATGTTTGACATAATCATCCTTCTGGAGTAAGCTTATACTAATTACTTATGATATTAGATTCTAAAAGTAATTACTATTAAACTCTTCTAATCAGTTTGCATTTAAAATTTTAAACTTAAATGTTACTTATAATAGATTAATGTTTTTTTTTGCATTGTTACATAAGTTTTTAATGAGTTTTCATATCAAAACCAATCAAAATAATCCCACTCCCCAGGGCTGGATTAAGTTACCCGTCACTTTAATATATGAGAGGCTTTATGGAGACTATTATTGAAAATGATACATGCACCAATCAATTGACAAAGTTGTAATATGTAAGCTTATCTTATTATGTCTAATAAGACCTATCAAACAGCCCTAGGAAAGATGACAATAGATGAGAAAAATATATGCACTCTGAATATCCAGTATTAGTGCCTCTTAGTTTTAATGATTCTATATGCAGTTAGGTTTTTATTTTATTTTAGAAACAAAGCTACAACTTTTACTATTTCTATTTTTGTGTTCTTTGTTCTTGAGTAGAAGTTCTTCATTGTTGATCTCTTATTGGACAAGCAACTTTTTTTTGTTATTGCTAGATATGTGAAGACTGTACCACTTGCCGCCCAAATGCTTGATGTGAGAAGATATCAAAAACTTCAAATGATTGAGGAATTGAGAATTGAGAGAGGACGATTCGAGCTTGAGGTAGAGATTGGTAAATCTCCACCTCTCTCTGATAATGAGGTTTGGTGGGAATTGAGGAATAAAGCGTAAGATCAATCCTTCTATGATTTGCCTGATCATCTTGAATGATTCTCTCCCCCCTCCCCCCTGCTAAATAATATATCTATTGTGGTAGAATGAGCATCAAGTGGTACATAGAATTCAGTAAGAAAGTCTAAAATGGCAATTGTTAGAGGATGTTAGAGATCATTTCAATTGGGTAGTATGGTTGTATAGCATTATGTAAATATAGAAAATAAGATAATATGTTTGAGTGTAACAAAGCTTTGTTGTGTGAAACATATGTTGTCTCACTCGTGCTCTCTTGTTTTCCTCTTTACTCAACAGAAGATATGAAAACATCTTATTCTTATCTTAGAATATTTCCTAATAGCAGTAGTTTCCTATCTTAGAGTATCTTAAATTATCTCTTAGGAGTAGTTTCCTATCTTAGAGCATTTTAAATTATCTCTTAGAGTTAGTATCAGTTTCCATGTTTCTTAATTGCTATCATAATTTGTTTATCAAACCATATTCATAATAAAAAGTCTTTGTTTTTGTTGAAGTTGTGGGATTTTAGAGAAAAAGAGGAGAGAAAATAATAAGGGTTTGAATATTATTGATAATAGTTTAATGCTGAATTGATTACAATAGACTCAATACTAATCTCTATTTATAGAGAAACATAAATTAAATCCTAAATTAGGAATAAATCATAATAATAATAAGAGATATTCTAAGATTCTCTATGATTATAAATTGATCATAGAAAATAACTCAAGATACTCTAATATAATATAAAATATATTATAAGATATTTTCTAATATTCCAACACTCCCCCTCAAGCTAAAGTTTACTAAGCTTTAGCTTGCTACAAGAAAACAATGTTTTGCTCCACAAAATAATAAAAAAGATGGAGAGGCAACTCAGGGATGCATGTGAAGTCGGAGATAATTGCTATAAATATAGCCTAGCCAGATAGTCTGATTGATCATCAGCCTGAGAAAGATTCATGGTAGGCAATTGAACAAAGCAAGCTCCGTTCTTCTAAAAACTGCATTTGGAAGCTTCAAACCAATAATAGTGGAGACTCAAAATATTTAAACTCGAATCTGCTTCAAGGAGAGAGAGGCGTGCTTCAAGAAGATAAAGGCAAGGCCAGTGCATCTGGGAGAAATTGCCAAGATAAAGTAAGTCATGAAAATAAAAGATACCGTTAGAATAACCACCAACGGAAGAAGTCATCACTAATATAATTCATATGTGGAAAGAGAGACACCACCATAATGATCGTCGGTGGGAATAAAAGTCACTGTTAGAATCTATTAGTAAGAACTAAATTGCATGACAAACACCAAAGAAGAAGCAGCACAACTCTAACGAAACGAAGCCATGATCGATCATCAAAGTAAGAAAATGCGTCCAAAACAAGAGAGATAACGGCTGTTTGAACAATGACACATATTTTCGTTGATCAAAAATTGGAGAGTAAGGGCATATTTGGAACCATCGAAGAAAGAATAATCGTGCACCAAAAATAATCCCATCAATTGAATTGTAAATCTTCCAAACCTGTAAGCTAAGAGCCCACTCATAAGGGCTGCAACAGCTGCCACGGCAAAGGTTGAAGAGTTTCCTCCACCAAAAATCTGATCCCACATTCCACTTCCCAAGGACACCACAATCTGTGGGACCACTATTCCCAGAATCAGAATCAGGACACCCACGGTCCAAGTTGGAAACATACAACTTTGTGTCGGCTTGTACTCCTTGAATTCCTGCAACTCTGTGGCACACATCTTTTCTAGGGTTTCGACCAGATTTTTTTTTTTTTTGCGCGCAGTGAACAGTACCGTGTGATGAACAGTGATGCGACTAATCTGCTGAAAAATAAACGAAAAGCTACAAAAATCGGAATTGGGACACGGTTTATTGAGAAAAAAATCTTACCGAATGATGGAATGTTAGAAAAGAGAAACAATGTTTATATTCCCTAATTGTTGGGAATTCGGCAGCGGAATAGAAGCGGAATCGTTCAAGGAGGATCGAAATAGGCTCTAGATACCATGTTGAAGTTGTGGGATTTTAGAGAAAAAGAGGAGAGAAAATAATAAGGGTTTGAATATTATTGATAATAGCTTAATGCTGAATTGATTACAATAGACTTAATACTAATCTCTATTTATAGAGAAACATAAATTAAATCCTAAATTAGGAATAAATCATAATAATAATAAGAGATATTCTAAGATTCTCTATGATTATAAATTGATCATAGAAAATAACTCAAGATACTCTAATATAATATAAAAGATATTATAAGATATTTTCTAATATTCCAACAGTTTTCTTTCTCTTTTTTCCTTCCTTATTATAAATTCTACAACTTCAAGTCTTCAACAACAATCATGCTTAAGAATGGGCACTATCCTTTAATCTTCATTAAGCCTGATTGATTTTTTGTTTGTTATAAAAGACCTTGTGAATTGGTAGGGGCTTTGAGCAAAAAGAGAATAAATCTACTCCTGGAGTTGTTGGTTTATTGTTATGCTATTCTGTAGTGTTATATTTTTAAGACGACCTTGTTGCCTAATTTCCCCTTTTTTTTTTTTGCTTTGACAGATTAGAGTTGAGAGATGAGTGGAGACTGGAGAATCGCAGAGCATTTGCCAACATATGGTCAGATACAATTTATGGGGTCTCTTTATTTATTCTTTTGTACTTCAATAAGAGTAAAGTAAGTTTACATTTTTCTTTTTGCTAAATGTGTCGATGCACTGCCAATTTTGTTGGACATGCTCTCTACCATAAATATCACTTTTATTTTGCGATATATTACTGTTTGCTATAATGAATAACCAAGACACAATTAACCTTTTTATAATTAACAGACATTTTTTATTTCTCATAAGAGAATCATACATTGTGTGAGAAAGAAGTATCAGTTCCAATATAGTTATGTATAATAATAGATAAAAGAAGAGAACAAGATTGGTTTGTCGGTTACAATCATTTAGGGCTCTTGGTTTGGGAATTTGGAATGCTTTTAGGTTTGTTGATCAAAAGTCTGTCTCATATCATCTTCAGATAATGTCTTGGACACATCTTTAAAAAGTTATTAGTTATATTTAAGTATGAATATTTATCATATTATAAGAGATATACAAGTCTATATATACAAGAGGCAAATATCAAAACAAAATGAGCTCTCTAGGATCCTATCAAATAAATCAAATAATAAATACAAAATTAACCAACGCTCCCCCTCAAGCTGGAACATATATGTCAGATGCATCCAGCTTGCTACATATGTAAGCTATCCTAGGACCCCATAAGGACTTAGGTTGTCTACAAGTTGATCACTAGAGCCAACTAAGGAAGTCTTGATGGTGCCCAAGAGAATCTTCTCTCTAACGATTTAGTCCTCTCATGAAAAATTAGATTTGAAGAGAGGTGCAAAGCTGATTGGTTGTCACAAGCAAATTCCTCAACCATACAAGTTCACAAGTTCGTTTCAATGCTTTTCCTTGCAACACCTGTTAGTTTCTTGCTTTTCCACTAGATCAAGTTACCTCCAGTGAGAACACTATAGCCTGAAGTGGATCTTCTCTCACCAGCATCTTCTGCCTATTCTACATCTGAAGATCCAAGAATATTAGAGTGGTCTCTGCCCATAAGTAAGCCGCTTTCTCGATAATTCTTTGATGTATCTTAGGATCCAAAAAATTGCATTCCAATGGCTATCACATGGTGAGTTAGAAACTGACTAATGAAACTAACTGGAAAGGAAATGTCTGGTATGGTCATAGTGAGATAGTTTAACTTTTCAACCAATCTTCTATATTGACCCGTGTCTGGACAGGGCTTTCCTAGATTAGGTATAAGTTTCACATTCAGGTCCATAGGAGTATTCACATGCTTACATTCAAGCATCCCTGTGTCCTCCAAAATGTCGAGCATATTTTCTCTGCGATATGGCAATACCTTTTTTTGATTATGCAACTTCAATTCCAAGAAAGTATCACAAATGACCAAGTTTTGGTCTGAAAATTCTGGTTTATTAAGTGAAGTGGCCATGGATTGGAATTGGTGAAACTTGTAGTGTATCAGGTGCCACGGGGAATGATGAAACATTGCTGCACTCTTTGAGTGTCATATTGGATTAAGGGGTTCAACTAGGTGTTTGTATGTGGAATGGTTTGTTGAACTTGGTGACACAATAGTCTTGACAGTAATCCTCAATATCACCAGAAGAAGTCTAAGCTGAAACGAAATGTGTACATAGTGAAACCAAAAAGGAGAAATGCAACAATACCCATTCTGTTTGGAACTGTTAGAATATAAGAAAGTATCTTAGAATATTTTAATCTTATAATTAATAAGTAATATAGAAACTAGACTTACAAGATAAACTCTAACATAATATTAAGAAATTCCTAGACACTTATGTTCTAACAGGAAATATTGTATGACTTGACAATTAAGAGATTGGTATTTGCATTTGCCACCTAGGCCTAGGACCACAATTTTTGTAAACAGAAAAGTAAACCCAAATATCAGAAGTTCAAATCTCCCTCTAAGGTCAATTCTTTCTTTTAGACCTTCTTGATTGAATTAATGCTAATGACATACTGTTAGTGGTAGATGGAGCCTGAGGAAAACTATAGGTCAAACTCCCTAAGAGTTGTGTGGCATAATTTTCATAATTAACAGGATTTGACTCTATTTGTTATCATACAAATTTGGCTTGGTAGTTTCCTATAGGTAGGATATATTTGATTTGTACTATTTCCTTGTAATTCCTTAATTAGAATAGGTTAGATATAGCCTGTGTACACTGTTAAGAGCTTTTGTGCTTGATTGACCGAAAAACAATACTCCGTCCAGTCCTAATTATAAGAGAAACTTTTGTCTCATTTATATGAAAAAATTACAACTTTTGATGTGTATCTATTTTATAAATTACTTTTTACCATCATTTAAAATGTTTGCCTTTTTAATATTAGTGAGTGTATTTAATATCTCACAATTTTACATAAGGGTATATATGGAAAAACATTCAAAAGTTAAAAGAATAAATGAGTTCATTGGGTTTGATGTTTTTTGGTTGTCTCTTATAATTGGGATTGGAGGGAGTATTCAAACTTTTTTCACCTATTTTATCTCTTTTTAAGTAAACAAAGGTTATGGTAGAAGTGAGGACGCTAAATATTTATAACTATGTGCAATTAGTGATACTATTTGTGCTATGGTCGGAGCCCAACACTCTTATAATTTAGGAGGCTTCTTTATTACTGCAGCTGATTTGGGTTATGTTGCATTTGTATTTTGAATATTTCCCAAGTTGTTTTCCTATTTTGGTTGTCAATGTTCACTAATAATTTATTCTATACTTTCATCTCAAATGTACATATTAATTATCCTTTGTTTGTTTCGTTGCTCTTGTTGTGCAGGTAGCTTTGCTCAAATTTACTGGTTATAAAATAATAAACAATATTTCTGATACCGGGAAGGCATTTCTAATTATACTTATCACAGATATTTTCCTAGGGTAACTTCCTTTCCCAACTTGGTAATTGTTATCTATTAGTGTGTTACATAAAATTTGTTTTCTAATTTTTCTTGATGTTGCTTGTGATGCAACTTTTACCATGTATCCATACATTCAAAATAAGTATTATAGCATTAGGAACAGTATTACTTTCAACAATTTAGAAACAAATTAACAAACATTTTGCATGTTGAATTAGACCCAACCCAAATTTTAAGAATAAACACACCTAACTTCTCCTGCCATGTGTTGAATATATGTCATTTCCCTTCCTAAATTGGGTATTGGCCCGCCATAAGTACACATCATTAGAGCCTTGTTATGTCTCTCTTATTATTAACCTGGTCCAAGAACCTATTCATGCCATTCACCTGACAGACCGCCTTGTCCTCAAGGCAGAAGGAAGCAAGTGGTTTAACTTGATTCTATTATTAGTTGCTGACTTGGTAGTCTTGAACTTCCTCATGGTGTTGCTGCTCAACAATAAGTTTCCGCAGACCCCTTCATCATCTTTAGAGGAGTTAGACACTAAAAAACTGCTCTGATGCGTCTTTCATTTTTTTGAAAAGTGAGCTTCATCCTTCTCCGTCGTAATTGTACAATTAATCAACTTGTGATATGAGTTTCTACAGCTGGTAAATTTTATATAACAGCATTGGTGGTTGGCATGATTATTTTCCTAGAAAGTAGAGCACCGAGGATTGATCTTTTCCTGGTTGTTCTTGTCATGACTTCTAGGCCTTTCTTGGTTTGATCTTGCCTACAGGTATCATTCTGAATCTGGTTGGCAAACTCTGATAGAGATAATTGTGGAGCACTATGGGCTTGAAGTTGATCAGTCCGCTATTACAATTTTTGTTTGCTCAGTCCCAGTCATCATTGATGCGTGCGTGAAACTTTGGGTAATTTCTTTTCAATAGTTATTGCTAAATGTTATTGGTTTTATCAATTCGGTAGCTTTAGAAATCTGAATAAAAAAGTGGGCTCTACCTAAAAGCTTGAGCTTTAGTTGAATGATCTAGATAAATTATGTAGAGCTATTACTTTGTAGTTGGTAATGCATGCGTATATGACCCATTATTGATTTTGTAATGCAGCTGTTCAAATTCCTCCCGCGATTATCTCCAAAAGTGATGAGTATATTTCAGGAAATGAAACGTCACTAGATGAAAATTTTATGTTCTGGGCAAGTGGATTCGGATGTGTGCTCTGGCTTTATCTACTGAAAGGAATACTTTCAATTTTTCATCCTAACCTCATTTTTATTTGCATCTCTTGATATTGCAGTGTCCAACATTTTTGTGTAATAGTGTATCTGTTCAATGAGTTCAGCTACTCTCTTTCGCTAATAAGTAGTATGTAAAATTCCACGATGCTAATTGGCTTTTCATTCAATTCAATTACTAGACAGTTCAAGGTGCTTTATGTGGGATGTATATATAGAATGAATGGTCACTCAAATCCGTCAACAATTATCTTAAATAGGTACATAAACAAATATAAAAGCTTAAATATTCGTGAAATAACTCATTCTTCGGTTTACGTCCTTGGAATATTTTTCGTTTGAACTCATTGGTTGTCAAGTTCATAGGATGTGTGTGAAAATGCCTTTCCATTCCAAAGTTAAAGTATATTTTGAACTATATAATTAAAAGTGATTAAAGTATATTTTGAACTGTCAGTATAAAATTATTGTTTGTCAGTTGTACTGTAATTCAAACTCATTTCTATTAGACTTTGTTTATTGAAATTGATCCAATAATTGAATTCTCTTGGTTAAACCAAATAAAAAAAAATATAAATAAGTTTATATTTTTTATGGCAAAAATATGTAACTTTTAATGCTTATTTCTTGAATTACTAGCTCGAGACGATATATACTACTTTAGTATATTTTTTTTACAACTGTTTTAGATCATTCAAATATAATTGATACTATTAAATCATTAATTATATATATATATATAATATTAATTAGTGTAATATTGTAAACATGTAATTATGCGTTGATAATAGTTGAATTAACTCTGATATACTCTTAAGTACGTTTAATTACACTGATTGAATGTTTGGTAACGTGGTTACAACACAGAAATGTATGTGAACTGTGAAGCTTCTTCAATTTAGTTGCTGCTTCTTCAATTTAGTTGCTTCTGATTGAATGTTTGGTAACGTGGTTACAACACAAAAAATTATCTAAATTAAAATTGATTGAATAAGAAGTTTCTTCAATTCCTTTCTTTCTACAGACAGCAACTTATAAAAGAAGCAACTAGTGAAAGTGACGGGGCGGGAGAGTTTCCACTAATTTTTAGTTGTACAGTTTAATTAAAATAATATTTGTCATCTGTTAGCAGCTTCCTGGCATGGATTGTTGCTAAGAGGTGTGAGTAGTTATATATTTCACTTTTTGTTGAATTGATTAGAAAATAGTAGTGTGTGTAGAGAGAGAGAGAGAGAGATGTGGAAGTTGAAGATAGCAGAAGGAGGAGCAGGGTTGATTTCTGTGAACAATTTCATTGGGCGTCAACATTGGGAATTCGATCCAAATGCAGGAACTCCAGAAGAACATGGTGAGATAGAAAGGATTCGGAATGAATTCAGAAATAACCGGTTTTGGAAGAAACAAAGTGGTGACCTGTTTATGAGAATGCAGCTGAGAAAAGAGAAGCAATGTGAATTGTTTCTAACGAGAGAAACAGATGAAACATTTATTGATACAATTAGAAGGAGTATTTATTTCTATTCCTCAATTCAGGCTCATGATGGCCATTGGCCTGCCGAATCTGCTGGCCCTTTGTTTTTCGTTCAACCATTGGTGGGTGGGATCGATGATCCAATTTTATACTTACTAATAATGATTTTCATGACCACTACTCTACCTTACCTATTCATATTTGTAATTATATATTACTTACTACACATGCATGCCAGGTAATGGTCCTCTATCTTACAGGATCCCTTCACGAGGTTTTAGGACCTCAACATCAAAAGGAAATTATTCGGTATTTGTATAATCATCAGGTATATATCCATATATAATTGTCTATCGGAAGACTCAATTCGGTTATTCATTTTAAATATGGAGTCTAAAATCCATTGATAGTCATCATCAATCAGCTTTGCAGCTGCTGCTAAGCTAATTAACTATGTGGATATACTATAATATAAAATAGATATTTAAATTTCAAAAATTCTAGATACTACAAAAATAAAAAAAATTGTATATTGATACTATAAATATTTTGACTAATATTCTTTTTCCAATTTATTGGGGTGAACATTACTATAATATTTTATTGAAATTGATAAAATTAAAATTTTTGATATATTTATTTATTTCGTTTTGACTACAATAATTAAATAAATTATTTTTTATAATTAAAATTAAAATTTTAATTTTAATTAAAATTATAACAATAAACATAATTTCAACATCGATAAAAAAGATAAAAGTTAAAAATTTGATAGTGTTATATAAAAATTTGATGATGTCATTCGGATAATTTA
>JBBPBT010000899.1:5521248-5596005 GCA_037974875.1 Cicer bijugum | reverse complement strand
GATTAGGATGCACCTAACAAACTCTGTATTTTTCATTAAGAGATCATTATTATTTCTTAGGTCGAAATAAAATTTGAAAATTCGACAAGTAAAGAACTGTCTTTATGCTTTTTTTTTATAAATAGGAATCATAATCGACGACATCCGAGAGTTTACAAAACTAACTCCAATAGTAAAATACATTTACTGTAAAAACTATAAATTTATATTTAACAAAGTTAGTGTCTAATACATCAAAATTATTTGACGAGTATGAAATATGATTGTGGCTATAAAAAAATTGCTATTGCAAATAATAAAAATAATAATTCTCTTACTTTAAAGATTTAATTTTTTTAAAAACAATATGTGAACAATTCCAATATTTTCTAAGAACATCTAACAAATAAATATTAAACAATATTCATAGAGATAGGCATATTGATGAGACATATATATAATGATGGATTTAATTAGAGGCTAATAATGAGAGGTTTGGTAAAAGATTAAAGACATGATTGTGCACTGAGTAAGAAAAAACAATAGTCTCTGATTGAGTAATAACAGTGTATATGTGATGAGGTGACAGAACAAAGATGGTGGGTGGGGATTCCATATAGAGGGTGATAGCACAATGTTTGGATCTGCATTAAGCTATATTGCATTGAGGCTACTTGGAGAAGGGCCTGAAGATGGTGAAGACAAGGCAATGGACAAATGCAGAAAATGGATCCTCAACCACGGTGGTTTAGTGGCTATTCCATCGTGGGGAAAGTTCTGGGTCACGGTATATTCATTTATTCATTCATTCATTCCATCATTCATAGTCACATAGTTTATATATAAGCAATCGCACACTTTATTTATATATAGGTACTTGGAGTTTATGAGTGGCGAGGCTGCAATCCACTTCCACCAGAGTTCTTGTTTCTACCAAAATTCTCTCCTATTCATCCAGGTGCATGTCTCAGTTCATTCCTTTATGCAAACCATATTATTCTCTGTCTCTAATGCCTTTGCCAACTTATTAAATATGCATGCGTGCAGGCAAAATGTTGTGCTACTGTCGTTTATCTTACATACCCATGTCATATTTATATGGGAAGAAGTTTGTGGGCCCTATCACCGGCCTAATCAGATCACTAAGAGAAGAAATGTACAACCAGCCTTATGATAAAATCAACTGGAATAATGCCCGGAACACTATTGCTAAGGTCCTTAATTATGCGTTTGTGTTTGGGTGTGTGAATATACCTATATATGAAACTGACAATGGCATGTAATTTCAGGAGGATCTATACTACCCGCATCCTGCGATTCAAGATATGTTATGGGGATTTCTTTATCATGTGGGAGAGCGTTTTCTGAACTGCTGGCCTTTTTCCAAACTTAGACAGAAGGCATTAGAAATTGCAATTAATCATGTGCGATATGAGGATGAGAACAGTAGATACCTTTGCATTGGAAGTGTAGAGAAGGTATTATGTTTGCTAGCACGTTGGGTTGAAGACCCCAACTCTGAGGCCTACAAACTTCATTTAGCCAGAATTCCTGATTACTTCTGGCTCGCAGAAGATGGCTTGAAAATCCAAGTTAGTATTGTATTTTTTACTCAACCGATCAATTAAGACATGATGCAACATTGAATTTTTTAATATGAATGAATGAATAATGGATGCAGAGCTTTGGGAGTCAAATGTGGGATGCAGCATTTGCTATACAAGCAATACTTGCTTGTAACGTGAGTGAAGAGTACGGTCCTACGCTTCGGAAAGCACATGACTTCCTGAAGGCCTCTCAGGTAGTTGAAAACCCATCTGGAGATTTCAGAGCAATGTACAGACACATATGCAAAGGAGCGTGGACATTCTCAATGCATGATCAAGGTTGGCAAGTCTCTGACTGCACGGCAGAAGGACTCAAGGTTCTCTATATATATTATATATGTTAGCTACTTTCATTTGGTTTTTCTAAATATGCATGACATGATATTCATACACACATGCAGGCCGCACTCCTATTGTCAGGAATGCCAAGTTATCTCGTTGGTGAAAAATTGGAAACAGAGCGATTCTATGATGCTGTTAATCTCATCCTCTCTCTACAGAGCAGTAATGGCGGGTTCTCTGCTTGGGAACCTCAAAATGCTTACAGTTGGTTAGAGGTAATAGCTACTAACTTTTATATGTCATAAATAACTAACTGTATGACAACAACTAACTTATATGCATGCATGTCTGCTGCAGAAGTTCAACCCAACTGAATTCTTTGAAGAGACCTTGATTGAGAGGGAGTAAGATACATAGCAACATCAATCATAAACATTCATTGATCAATATATAAATTTCTTACTTACTTTCATACATGTATTCCTTGTTGTTAAATTAATAGGTATGTTGAGTGCACTGGTTCTGCAATGCAAGCCCTTTCTCTCTTCACAAAGCTATACCCGGACCATAGAACAAAGGAAATACATAACTGCCTTGCCAAAACAATCTGTTACATTGAAAACACACAAAATCCTGATGGCTCCTGGTATTCTATCTTATATATGCCTAACATTTTGTTGTGTGTTAAACATAAGTTGTGTTTGGTTCAGTAAAAGATAAAGGTTTATTTCTACCAAAAAACAAAAGGTTCATAATTTACAATTAGTACTTACACTACTACACCACAGGTATGGGTGTTGGGGAATCTGCTATACATACGGTACCTGGTTTGCTGTAGAGGGACTAACAGCTTGTGGAAAGAACTACCGTAATAGTCTTCCCTTGCGAAAAGCTTGTCAATTTTTGTTGTCAAAGCAGCTTCCTAATGGGGGCTGGGGAGAAAGTTACTTGTCAAGCCAAAACAAGGTTAATGTATATTATATATGTTCATTTTGCTTTGAATTCTAATGCATGAGAATACATATACTAGTATATTACACTCGTTTTTCTTTGTTAAATTAAATAGGTATATACAAACCTGGAAGACAACCGTGCAAATTTAGTTCAAACTTCGTGGGCTTTGTTGTCCCTTATGAGTGCAGGACAGGTTAGTATGGTATATATAGCTTGCTTAGATCCTACCTACTTAATTAGGAATGATATTAATTTAAATTAATGAATGAACGTTTTTGTCAAAAAAGGCTGAGATAGAGGCTACACCCATACACCGTGGAATGAAGTTAATAATCAATTCACAAATGGAAGATGGAGACTTTCCACAGCAGGAGATAACAGGAGTATTCATGAGGAATTGTATTCTAAACTACTCATCATATCGAAACATCTTTCCCATATGGGCTATGGGTCAGTATAAGCGCCTAGTCTTGTCTTCACATACAACAAATCCCACAGCTTGAATTGCCACTAATTGGTTATACACATCAACATATATATGGAATTAAACTATAATTTTATTGCTACTTCTCTGAATTTTATATTTTCCTGCAACTTGTAAAATATGTCAATGTGGTTGTTTCTATACTAAGCCTTTCCTCAACAAATCTCATCTGTAAGTGTTTCGTTTAAGGTCTTTTTTTGTACTTTCATCCTTTTCAGTTCAAAATGGTATTTAAATTTTCAGTTCTATACATATGCATTTTAAGATCATGGACTTAGATTTCATACCCCAATGGTTTTTACATTTATTGAAAAATATACCTAAACAATAGGCAAGAGTGAATCAAGTCCACCAATGGAAGAACACGCACAAGAACACCAGAAACAGGCAAGGGAGTAAGAGCAGAAACCATAACAGAGATTTGTAAAACTAATTAATAACTAATGTTAGTAAGACAATTTGCCTTTGAGGAAATTAATACAAAGCACAACTCAAGGAACTTATCAGGGAAGTGAGCTGCATGACCAGCATCGGCATTTTTAATAAATGCTTAAAATTTTCAATTAATATAAATGATCTTTTTAATCATGATTAAAATAAATTTTATTTTAAGTAAACTCAATTTTTTTTTCTTCCTTTCTCCTTACAAAGCAACCACGTTAAAATTTCTTCCCTGTCCATTGGATCAACCACACAAATTTTTCCTTTTGACCCCACACATATTTCTCAGACATTAATTTGTAAACAACTATTTGAATCAATGACTAAAATACATAACTGTGCTCCTTGTGCTAAAAAGAAGGACGGCACAAACGTTTTTCTATATATTTAGTTCATCTGCTACAGGGAAAGCAAAGAGACTATAGAGCCACTAACCAGTAATAGAAAGAGCTTATACACTTCGATCCTCCGCACAAGTTTGCTCTGGTTAGCAAGATACCAAACTCATAAGTCATAAACTTTTTACGGAAGAGAAAGAACCATGGAGATTGATAATTATTTGGATGGCATACTAACTAAAGCGAGATTAAGTAGGTGTTTGTTTCCACAGTTACTGGTCTGCAGCCGTGCGATGAGATAAAACTAGACTTTCTAGCTTCACAATTTTCACGTTAAAGGGGCATTGGAAAGTGAGATTTTAATTGCAAAAGCAGATCCAAACATTGGCTAAGAGGCCTGCAATACACGTTGACGGTATTCTCCCAACGCCCAGATGGGGAATATGTTTCTGTAAGCAGCATAAGTGATCATGCAATTCTTGTTGAAGACTCCCATTATTTCCTGAAGTGATACAATAGTAACATGAATTGAATATATTAACACTTCATGAGGTAGACTATACACGGATAAACAGGGAGTAAAAGCAGAGTTATATGCTCTTCAACAATACCTCTTGCGGAAAGTCACCATTCTCCATTTGGGAATTTATCAAGAATACAGCTGCACGATGCAGTGGTGTTGGATCTCTCTTAGCCTGTTTCATCAGTACAATTAAGTAATTATATCATTAATACGAATTTATTTACTCAGTATAGACATGCCTAAGCTTCTTAATTAAATAGCAGAATGGTCCTTTGTTTAACCAAACTGTCAATATTACTAACTATCCTAAAACAAATTAAAAATGTTTTTGTGCAATAACAAACTAAATCAATACAATGGAAGCACTACAATAGTTGTAAAGTTTGCTTCATACCTGTTCAGCATCAATGAGAGCCAGCATAGCCCAGCCAGTGTTTACTACATGGGACCTGTTGCTTTCCAAATTTGAGTACACCTGAACAGAGACATTGCTAAATAAATTACTACAGAAAGCATTTACATAGTCAAAAGTAATCAAATATTCTCACTCAAGTATCTTTTAAAGAACTAGCTCATATTCAAGAAGAATCTTGACTTTATGATTCCCCACTTATAGTTGACTTACCAAAGCGTGTGCCAAGCCAGGCAAATTCAAATCAATGGCTCTTTATGGGATATGTAGTCTTGCTATTATTACTTGTTTTACTTGATTTAAATTCATTCTTAATTTTCATATTCTTTTACACCCATATGCTTCATATCATTGTAACTATGTTTGTGCATGCACAAGAGGCCATGAGAACATACATATTCCAAGGTATTAATTTTTCAAAAAAATAAAACATTGCTTAGAATAGATTAACAAGCAGGTGCTTATTATTGATTCTGTGATATATAAAAGTGATATTGGCATTAGCAATGGCAAACTTGACCTTGTTTTGACATGACAGATAACTCTCCGCCCAACCACCAGATGGGAGCTGCTTAGACAGCAGAAATTCACAAGCTTTACGTATGCTTAAGCAATTGTCGTAACTCTTTCCAGCAGCAATTAGCCCTTTTACCCCAAACCAAGTGCCATAGGTGAAGCAAACTCCCCATGAACCATACCTGTTTAGCAGTTTGAGTGGTTAGTGGTCAACTAGACTAAAGTTCAATTCCAATCCAAAATTGAAGCTGGAAAAAACATGAGTAGAGAAAACTTGAGATGCAGTGCATATGGATACATAAAAATCTTGAACATTATATGTAATATAAATAGAAAAGCTTATTAAAAAAGTGGTTTCCCAAAAGGAGATGCAAACCATGATCCATCTGAAGCTTGTATGTTTTCAATAAAGTCTACAGCTTTTTTTATACAGCATTGTATTTCTTCTTGACGATGCCCAGGATATAGTTTCCTAAATGTTGTCAAAGCTTGAATTGCTGCTGAAGTACATTCCACATAGCTATAGAGCAAAAGTAGAAGGAAATATTTTAAAAAATAAATTGAAATGATGGGGTGGATGATTGGAAGAGGTATAAAAAAACTGATATTCAACAAGTATTTGACAGCTTACGTATAATCAATGACGATGTCGCCAAACGTTTCAGCAGGATTGATTATCTGACAATCGAGAAGGCATTATCCACATCAATAATGTGTATTAATGAATTAAATTTAATACAAAAACAACTTCCCAAATTCTCGGGAATCACTAGAACCTTAATCTGAAATGTAACTTATCCTTTAAACTTAAATGAAATAAAAGGAAGATAGATTAAACTTAAAACTTATCGACGAGGTAAGACATTTCACTAACAGATAAAGGGAGCTCAAGGATCCCTGCTTTGAAATTAAAAGATTGAAGCAACAACAAAGTATATGTTCTTCCTAAAATATATGCCCTTTGCCAGCACATGCTTTGCATTTCAAAGAAGATAAAAAAAAAATGTGGGCTAAATAATGAGATAAAGCTACCTCCAACCATTTATAAGAACGCGTGAGCTCATATGTTGCAAAGCCACCATCTTCATTCTGCAATTATAAGGAAAAATAAGTTTTACACATAAATTTTAGTATTATACGAATCAAATTAACAATCATCTCAAGTTGTAGTTAAAATCAATTAACCTTTATGATAAGAATTAGCATTTTACATTTTTTTTATATGATAATATTTTTTCAGAAAAACACAGTAAACATAGAACAAATAACTCAACATTATATGAAGTATAGAGTCTGCAGACTCTGCTGAGCTAAAGGAAAAGTTGAACTTTTCTTAAAACCGTGAATACTACTAAAGCTAATCATACATGGAAAATAGATGACATATTTATCATGAAAAATAATTGAGAAAATTAGTGATCTTAAAGTGTGTTCATGTTTATGAGGCAGCTTGTGTTAGGATATCAGGTTTGGACTTAATCACAACAAATGGGGAAGAGAAAGAGAGAGTGAGTTGAAATTGATGGAGATGGAGGAAGCACATGAGGTGGAGCTGTCCGAATTTACAGGGACATAGCCCATTGTATGGATAGCAGGGGTAGAAAACTACATTGAGGTGCAAGACGTTTATTTGTTCATTAGTTGTTGCAGGTGTTCATGAACATGGAGGGTACTGCGATGCGTAGGTTTCATTTTTGCTCAGAGCCAGACTGAGAGTCATTTTCCATGGCACTGATTAGAAGATTTGAAGCACAGATGGAGCACTTAATGGAGAGCTGGTGGTGGAAAATCAAGAAACAGAGCTAGAATTGTAGAAAGTGAAGGTAATAAGAAAGGAGCCAGTGTTATAGGGGGTTAGATGTAATTGTCGATGGAAATAGGCTAAACTAGGCCAAGCTTTCCAAGGCCTGAGTTTGATCTATGTCTCAAACCTACGCCCTGAACCTGGTCCGTTTACTTGACATAAGATTTTTTAAAGATCTGGCAAAGCCTACAACCTTATTTGGAAGCCTATTTTGTAAAAGACCTTTAAATAAGTCATAAGACTATCACTTAATAAACTTACAGAATCAACTCTGTATGCAGACTAACATGTTTAAATCTTTAAATAGGTCAATAAGTATATGATTTGAACACATTATAATAAAAATCTAACAGAGTAATAATATAAACAAAATATATATTATACTATATTATATAATTGGTAATTAGGTCAGTTTCCCTAATAGACTTTTTGAATGGCCAAAATCAAATATTTTTAACTAAATGACTTTTAAAAAAGATTTGACCTAGTTTACATTTTATTTAGAAAATAAGCATGGTCTGACTTATTCTTGATGTAGGCTAGGCCACAGGCCCTTAACGGGAAGCACAACCTACTTCCATAGTAATTCAACGCATTTTAGAAATAATTATGCACCTCTACAATTGGATGGACTCGTTTTCTTAGTTTCTTCTCATGGATTGGATTCCACTTTCTATGTTTGATTTGCAAAGAAGACTATGTAGCACTCTGTTATACATCTAATGGACCAGGATACTAGAGGAAAGCAGGGTATGAAACAAATTAGCTGCTGAAAGAATGAGGTTTACTAGAGCACAAACCATGCTGATACTGCCTATGTAATGTGGCAGTTAGAAAATGAGGAAAGGAAATAATAGGTTGTATGACAATAGTCACAATACATGAAGAAAGAATAAAAATGAAAAAGGACAACGAAGGAGATGAAGAAGATTCTCTAGTTCTGCCTTCTTTGTCTTGCTGATTTCTCTCCCATTTCTTCATTTTCTTATGCTTGTTCGAAACAATCAGCTCTAGGAGCTTTTATATTTCATTGTCTTCATAACTTTGGATCTAGAGAGGTATTAGTATATTGTTGCACACACACCACTAGTTATGCAATATTATTGACTAGGAAAAATTGATAAGTTTTACACAAGTCTGTAATCACACCAGTTAACACTACAATATCATGGCTTTTGGTGTTGCACATTATGTTTCCAGTGAAGCTTCCGTTATATTTTAATTAAGAAAAAAAGTTACATGTTTCATCGTAAATGCAAGGTAGACATATTTCATTTTCTAGATATAAATAGCTCAGTTGATATAAAATACAATTTGCTATGAATTATCATATGGCGAAGGATCTCAAAAAAATGAGTAAATAACTCAAACACATTATTGACATTGGTATGAAAAGTAGAGAGGGAGCCAGTAGCATAAAATAATCACCGCGACTTATTTGCTACGACAAGTATTCAGATAATCAGATTTGAATCACGAGGAATCTAGCTACCTGTAATGAGAGAATGACATTTACAGAATCATATAATCTTTTTGCATCCAAAGGTTCACCAACAACCTCCGGTGCAATTTTAGATAGCAATAGAGCAGCCTGAAAAAAGAAAATAATAATCAAATTAAAGAATCAAATAAGCAAGTCAAATTTTTCCATCAATAATTACTTTCAGTCCTTCAGCTGTGCAGTCAGATATTGGCCATCCATGGTCTGCAGTTGAAAAAGGCCAAGCACCTTTTGAAATGTGACGGTACCATTTACTAAGATCACCCTGACAATCTTCTAAAACCTTTCAAGAAAAAAAAAGAGATTCTGATCAACATGGGCAAACCAATGCAACTTTTAATGATGACTAAAATAATCCACCTGTGAATTCTTAATGTATGTATGAGCTTTTCTTAGAGTTGGACTGAATTCGTCGATTAGGTTAGTTGAAATAATTGCTTGGGCAGCAAATGCAGTATCCCATAGTTGACTTCCATTGTATCCCTGCAACAAAAATTGGATATCCAAAAACTTGTAATATTAATTTATTTTAATGGACTTTAGCTTTTAACCTTAAGTCAGAGAAGTTTGATTGTGCTGGAACAATGGTTCCACATTATATCATAACAAGACAAGAGTATTCAGTATTGCCAATTTCATTCCTAATCATCAGGTCAATATATCCAATTGAATGACATAATCACTTGTAACTCCAGCAAAGGGAAAATAAGTTGACCTGCATTTTCATGCCGTCTTCAGCAACCCATAGATAATCATAGATCCTAGGAAGATGCAGCTTGAAGGCCTCTGAATTTGGATCTTCTACCCAACAGCAAAGCATATTTAACACCTAATAATAACTAAATAATTAATACTCCTTAGCATTTCCCGGTTTAGCTGGAAACAAACCCTAAACAAAATGCAAGTGGAACATGGAAGGGAAGCTCATGCATCCAAATAAAATGTATCATTAGTACAGTAAAAATAAAATAAGGAGGTAAAGTAAATAAATGGTCAGCACTCAACAAAGGAAAACTAGAAACCATTGAACAGTATGTTACATTTCTCATACTCCTTCTCAAAGAGTGGAAAGTAATAAACAATGAACAGTTGAAGGGAGTCCCAGAAGCTCACCCCCTCTAAAAAATTACCTTATTTACAGGACCTATGCAAATATAACGAGTATTCTCATCTTCATAATGTATATGCTCAATTACAGTCTTAAGAGCCTTTTCTCTCAACTTTTTGCCAGGCCAGTTCATGAAAATAGGCTCAACGAACATGTGAAGAGATGCCCAAAGAATATCTTGCACAAGTGGGTGAGGATAGTATAAGTCTTCCTGCACAAAAACAAAGTTAAACTTTTTGTAACTCTTACTTAACTCAAGCACAATTATATTGATAGTTGAATATTGGAGAAATCAAATGCCAAGTTCTATTGGTTAGAGGTGTGAAATTATTCACTAGTCTTCACTTAATAGCTCAAACTTTGGGAGAGTTAGTCATGAATACCCCATTATTCTAAATAAACATCATTATTAGGTGCATTGTCCCACTTTCAAGCTCAAAAGGGCTCTTGCATAAGGAAGTGAGTTAGTGATATAAAATCATTCATGTGTGCTTTCACTAAACAACTTAAATTTTTGGTAAAGTTGGTCATTGACACTAGATAAGTAGATATAATACGTTATAGGGACCGATGGTTAAAAAGGGAGCAAAGTTTGTACTATAATTGGTGTTGTTGCAAGGAGTTGGTTGTGCAGTAGCAAAACAAAGTAGAACACAAGAATGTAGTAATAGCAACAATATTAAGGTTCAGGTTATTCTAGTTGGCCCTCAAATTATAAAATCCAGGTGAAACATTATTCATATAACAGTTTCATAGGACCAGTTAAGCAGTTTCACTAACCTTTGCACACAAATTGCGAGACTGATTCCAGTCTATATCATGGTATGCTGTGGTATAAAGCTCTTTTCTCAAAGATAATATTGTTGGCGTGATTGGACCAACAAATCTCTTGCCATACAAGTAGCACATTGGCAAATAGACCATCCGGCAGTGACACCACATCCTTCCTGCAATGCATAAAATGTGATTTATTTTCTGTTGTAAGTAAAGAATGAAAGGTGCACCAAAAGATTCCTTTTATTTAGTAATTTTCTGTAACTTGACATCTTGTCTCTAAGCAAGCTGAAATGGAAAAGCAAGAACCTGGATGAACTGGAAGCATGTATGGAAGGAGCCATATCTCAGGAGGCAGGGGATTATTTCCAGACCATTCATACACTCCAAGTACCTATCCCATAATAAGATTAGAAATAAATAAACCATGATGTCATGTCTATTAATAAAAATCACAAAAAATAAGGTTAGGATCTTAACTGAAAGCCACATCTTTCCCCATGATGTTATAAAAGTAGCACCACCATGAGCAAGAATCCAGTCGCGTGCCTTCTCCATTTCACCTTCTCCATCATTAGGCCCCTCACCGAGCAATCTTAGAGTAACATAACTCAAAACAGAACCAAACATGGTGCTTGGACCTTCAATATGCAAACCCCACCCACCATCCTTGTTCTGTAGTTACATTTAACTAATTATTAGGAGAATTTGTGGGAGAAGCCCATAGATTAGGGTGAAAAATAAAGTGAAGTTGTAACCTGATGATTATAGAGGTAACGACAGATTTCCTTTCTATGCTCGTCCGTTAAGACTGCATTCAGAGCCCCAGTGACAGATAGAGCAATTACCTGGTTAATCAATCATACATCCCAAATAGTATAGAATTGTGAATATTGTTTATCAGTGCAGAGGGAAGATGAAAACCTAAAATACCAAACAAAATGAAAAAAGAAGCAAGTTTTGAAGGCAATGAACAAATTTCAGAAAAAAGATGAAGTGTTAAACATTACCAAGCCAGGCATAAGAAACATTGGACCTCCATAATCTCCTGGCCAGTGTCCATCATGACTCTGGAGAGTTGAATAGAAACTCATGGCCCTTCTTAATGTTGTTGAGACAGTCTCTTCAGTTACATCCTCGACATCTTCGACTCTGACTTTGGGCAATAGTTGGTCGATTGGGTTCTCTTTTGCAAACTACATGCATTGTTTTATACAAAAGAATATTGAATTGAAGTTGCTGCTTGGTATGAAAAATTCATAAATAAATAAATATAAAGTACTAAATAAAGATCACAAATAATGAATGACACACACGCCTTAGCAAAACGTGAGAATGAAACGAAACGATTTGAGTGGGATGTGAAGATGGAATATGTAGTGAAGTTAACCTCGATGACATCGAAGGAAATAATAATAATGGTGATGAATAAAATAGGGGAAGAAAGAGGAAAGAGAGACCTGAAGGCGCATGAGTAGATCAGAGCTGTGTTTGTGGGTGAAGCGATTATCGTGAAAATTGCGGCGAGCAGTTTCAACGTCGAGGAGATCTTGTGGCGATCCAAGGTGAGGATCGAACTCCCATATCTGTCTTCCAACGTGATTGTTCAATGTACGAAGCCATGGACTTCCTCCCTCTGCAACCTTCAGCTTCCACATTTTCTTCTAATCAACAACAGATTGCTGCTGCATTGCAATAAAAAATGTCAGCAATCAAAAACAAATAGAAATGAAATATGAGCATTTAGAATGAAGAGGAGTCACAAGAGTAGCCAACCCGTTTTAGTGATGTGATTTGCAATCAAATATTACAATAGTTATACTACTTAACTAATTCAGTAATGAGATTCGGGATGCTTGTTACTACTTGCTTGCTATGGAGGACTACAACTTTAATTTATATATCATTAGTAATAAATTACATTTTTATATAAATGCGTTTCAAGTTCATTTTTTTCATTAATAATATATATATATATATATATTTAGAAAAAGAGTTTGAAAGGTATCTAAAAAGATTTTATATTTAAGAATAGAGAAATATGGCAAAAGAGTTTTATTATTAGCTAATGCAAGATATTGAGAGAGAGAGAGAGAGAGAGAGAGATAGAGAGAGAGAAGTAGCATGTGTGTGTGTGGTGGTGGTCCGTTGCATTGAATATACAACAGCGATAGAAGGGGACCGACAGATGTAGATGAAGCTCGCAACGTCCAACTACTTTTCATGCCTGCCTGGCCCAAATAAGCTACGGTGGGAGAGGGAGGAAACCACCATGGCCCAATAATTATTACTACTTAATATCAATGCGGATCATATCACCATGGCCCAATACTTATTACTACTTAAATAATTTGAAAAAAAAATATTAAAATATCCTATTTTAAAACTAATATAAAAATATCTTATTTTTCTTATCATGCAAAAGTCCATCTTAAACAAAAGAAGATATAATTCAAACAAAAATCAATCCCACATTATTTATAAGATAGATTAAACGATTTTGTTTTCTAACGTAGAAGATTCATTGATTATGCGTGTAGTAGTAGTAATCATAATAACAATAATTTATCATGAGCAGTAGTATATTATACATATGCTCCTCATGGCTATTAATTAAAGGCCAATGTTTTCCTTCTGGATTTTTTCGTGGTCAACTACTTTGAGGTTTTTATAAGATATTTCTTCTGTGATGTATACCGCCAAAGCTAGTGCTACTCACTTCACCTTAGCAATAATTTAGGGCCAGACTTTTTTTACTTAGATAGTGTATATATATATATATATATATATATATATATATATATATATATATATATATATATATTGTTTAAGGTTGTATCCTAGTCCAAGTTCAATATAAGGATGAGTGATTTCGGATTGATTCAATTTAATTAAGTGACATCGTAGAAGTTTATCAATATTAGAACAAACCAACTAATATTTAAAGTATTATTGAAAGTTGATATCTATCATTATTGTCTGAACCTTTAATTGTGATCAATAAATGAATGAAGAGGAAATATGATGATAACTGATACAATTATAATTTGATCATAAATTTACTAACATTTTCTATAATTTAAACATATTGATCTATATCAATGTTTGACACATTTAGAAATATTTGTTATAAAATATAATTGAAATAAGATATGTGATATAATCTTAGATACTCTAAAATAACATATTATATATCAAAATTGAACTTAAACTCATTGCATATTAATTAATTTTTCTATTTAGAAAAGTCTACACGGTGAATGGTGTCGACATTCATAAAAAATATATTGAAATAGTCTTTTAAATAGTCTTTCAAACCTTATCAGACTTTGAAATAGGTCACATCTGACCTTAACAATGGATAATTGAATAGAAATCATGCTCAAACCTAACATTTTTGATGTATGTCAGACTTAGATATTGCGAAACCTAACTCGACCTAGCCTATTTTCACTCCTATGTATTATCAATGGACCTTATTAAAAGTAGTATATTAAATGAGGAGGTGAGAATAAAGATTCTCTTTTGTAGTTAGAGGTATTGGTTTCTAAATCAAGGGGAGCAATAATTGTTATTCATATTTAGAAGAAATGTTAGACTTCTGAAAAACAAGAACGAAGACAAATGTAAAGGTAAAAAGAAAGAATAAGATAGCAATGAAGATACTACTAATGTGACATATGTCATTTCTAAGAGATATTTGAGTGACTGATAGTTGTACTCATTACATGTTAATTTTAAGAGATATGTGGCTTTGGTGTTGTGAAGTTGGCTTATTATGAAGTGTGCTAATGGTACTAGGTTAACTCTTTTGGATGTGAATCATGTTCCTGACACTCGATTGAATTTACTTTTTAGTGGTTAAACTATGTGATGAACATTATGATAATCAGTTTTCACATGATAATTGGAAACACACCAAGAGCTCTATGACTAATGCTAGATGTGCGAAATGTTTCTATCCTTTACTTGGTATAGACAAAAATAATTAACGATGTTAATGTAGTTGAACCAACTAAAAATATTTAGTTATGACATAAAAGGTTGTGTGACATGAGTGAGAAATATATGGTTGATCTAGAAAAAATAGATTTGTTGTCTAACATGAGAAATCCACACTTGAAAAAATATACACCTTGAAGAGTAAAAATTGTGTTTTGATTGTGTTTAAGAAATTTTAGGCCTTAGTTGAACGTAAAAGTAGGAAGAAATTGATGTGTATACGTTCAGAAAATGAAGGTAGATATTTGAGACTATTTGATACCTATTATAGAGTAACAAATATTAGACATTATAAGTCTCTCTAGTTGAATGGTGTTGTTGAGAGCATGAATAAAACATTGATCAAAAGAGTTAGATGTTTGTTATCATAAGTAGAGCTTCTACACACATATTGGGGGTGAAGTATTAAGCAAATTTTTACATGTCCTAAATATGTCATCATGTGTGTCCTACATGAGGTTTTTGATAGGCTAATGTTGTCACAACAAACAAATACAATCATATGTTGGACTTGTTGCATAGACAAATTCCACCAAAGAAAAACAACATTTGAAGAGGTACATTGTTGAAAGGTATCTTGTTGTTGTGATTGTTAATGAAATATCCCTATTAATTGGAGATACAAATAAATGATAATGATTTATGAAGTTGATTTGTTGAGAAAATCCCGATTAAGTAAGAAGTTTGAGACATGTGGCATAGTTGTCAGAATGACAACAATTTGCCTCACATGATTCATGAGATAGAGATATGTTAGATCCCTTCTAAGGGGAAGCCAACACCAGTTAAAATTAAAAGATAGAAATAAGAGTATGGGTGTGTGATCTCGGTTTGGACAATGTGTTGGCAATAAAAAAGATTATTAGATCCCTAAAGGTATATTTAACATAAGCACCTATTTTTCTTTTTTAAATTAGAGAAGTTATTAAATATTTAAAAAAATAAATGAATCGAAATTTGAATGTTTATTTATCATGTTATTCTTTTAAATTTTTTTAAAATCTCAAATATATAACAAAATATTTACTTAGCTCTAGGAAGCTTTCTTCTCCAAATCCCTCAAAAACCCAACTTCCAAATATACCATTAGAATATTGAATTCGTATACTACACTTTATCCCGACAAAGATCCCCTGCCAACTTCATAATTACATAAAACAAATATTTTAAAAACTTTAAATTGTGATTCAATACCCTTTGTGTTCATATTGTTTGTTTTTGGTTAATTTTTTACTAAAAGAAATGAAATTTATTGATTTAAATTATAGAATAACTCTATACATAAATGATTAATAATGCACAATAACATAACACAAAATAACAACATATCTACAAATATGAAAAAATTCAAATATTTAAAATATAAATGTCTCAACAACACATATTTAATGACACCAAAATTAAATTAATACTCCCAAACAAACTCATGTCAGCCAATTTATTGACATTAAATAAAACGACAAAATACATGTATATCAAAGTGACACGAATAACTATATGTTTAGATATGTTATAAAATAAAGGATGTCACTCGTTATAATCGCGTTAAGTTTTATTTATATTCTACGTGGACTCAAAGAATTTAATGTTCAATATTTATAGTGTTGACGAGGAAGTGGTTCAATGCAATTATAGAAGCTAGTACTATCTCATTGCTTCAAAAAGAAAAACAAAAAGTCAATGGAAATGAAAGGGTTGTTAAAAATTAAAATATCTCCAAGGAATGCATTTGTTTGGGTTGCTACCTCACAAACATCATATTTTTTCCATCATAATTAGGAGGGTTTCAAGTTTTTTGATTTGCTATCTCTCTCATTTTGATTTGTTGACAGATTGTTGGCCGGAGAAAGAATCTTTACAAACAGTAACTCTTCTACAAATAAGACCCAAACTTTACATATTCAATCTGCCTCTACATAAGTAGTACCGGAGCTAATTTAGTTTTTCTAAGAATCTCAGGTCACATTTTTTTTCCTCATCGAAAATGTCACAACTATTTCATACAATAATAAAGTAAACCAAAGCTATTAACAAGAAAAAGACATTTGTGTGTGTATAAAAATCAAGTTCTCCTTCCCACTTCATATTTGTCAACCACCTCCAAAAAAATAATGACTACTCCTTTAAATCGATCCTTTCCAATTTAAAATCAAGTCAACGTATTTATATATCTGCGTATGTTTATTCAACTTCAGTTAATGTGTACCAAACAAAACTCCTAAAGGAAAGAAGATGTGGAAGCTGAAGTTATCATCAGAGGGTGATGAGGAGTTGGTACGAAGTGTGAATAGGCATATTGGAAGACAGTTTTGGGAGTTTGATCCAAATCTTGGAACTCAACAAGAGCGTGATCAAGTAGAACAAGCTCGCAATGAATTTCACCATAATCGATTTATTACTAACACCACTTCTGATCTCTTAATGAGATTCCAGGTGCATATTACAAATTTTAACATTAATTTACTTGTTATTAAATTCTTTCTTGTGTTGCAAGTAATAAAATACATTTATATGAAAAACTTAATTGCATTTCAGTTTGAGAGGGAAAATGGTTTAAAGATGAAAGATATTGATTATAAGGTGAAAATGAAGAAGGAAGAAGAAGTAACAGAGGAAGTTGTGGAAATGACACTAAAAAGAGCATTGAGAAATGAGTCAATGATGCAGGCTGATGATGGTTTCTGGCCCGGTGACTATGGTGGACCTCTGTTTCTTATGCCTTCTTTGGTAATAATAATAATAATAATAATAATATCATTTCATTTATCTCTATTTTCTATTTATCAACAATGCATTATTCTTTTATCAATTACTTAATTACTATATTATATATAGGTGATAGGATTATGGGTGACTGGTGTCCTTAATGCAGTTTTATCGCCCGACCATCAAACCGAAATGCGACGCTATCTCTTTAATCACCAAGTAAGAAACTAATTCATTCTCTCCTTTATATTCACCCTATTTGCGTAAATTCTATATAAATCATAGCTTATGAAACAGTTTTTTCAACTAATAAACAATTTATTCTAATTTCATTTTTTATTATAAAATAATTTCTGCATAACCATTAATTAGTATATGATCAGAACAAAGATGGAGGGTGGGGATTGCATATAGCAGGGCCCAGCACAATGTTTGGCACAGCTCTCAGTTATGTGACGTTGAGATTGCTTGGAGAAGAAATGGACAGTGGAAATGGGAGCATGCAGAAAGCAAGAAGCTGGATTCTAGATCGTGGGGGTGCCACTTCTATTCCTTCATGGGGAAAACTCTGGCTCTCAGTAAGTGTGTGTGTAATCAAATGATACAATTAAGCTTATACTCAAAATGCAATAACTGTTGTTATTAATATACTATTCTAGAATGAAATATAACCAAAAATGTATTCGAAATGTGACCTATCTGATCTTATTTTTCAATCAGATACAACAACTTTTCGGATAACATTTTTGATTATATTTCATTCTGGAAGGAGTACATAATAGGTTCTTGGCGTATACGAATGGAGCGGAATGAAGTCAATACCTCCAGAAATATGGCTGCTTCCCTACTTTGTTCCTTTTCACCCAGGAAAGATGTGGTGTCACACTCGACTTGTGTACCTACCAATGTCATATTTATACGGTACAAGATTTGTGGGTCCTTTCACTCCCATTATTTCATCCCTCAGAACAGAGCTCTATACTATTCCTTATCATCTACTCCAATGGGACCAAGCTAAATATCTATGTGCTAAAGAAGATTTGTATCATCCATGCTCAATGATACATAATATTTTATGGGCTTTTCTTGATAATGTTGGCGAACCTCTTCTCATGCATTGGCCTTACTCCAAGCTAAGGCAAAAAGCACTCAATCATGTTATGGAGCATATACACTACGAGGATCAAAACACTAATTACCTTTGCCTTGGTCCTGTTAATAAAGTACTAAACATGGTTTGTTGTTGGTTGGAAGATCCCAATTCTGAAGCATTTAAGTATCACATTTCAAGAGTCAAAGACTATCTTTGGGTGGCTGAGGATGGAATGAAAATGCAGGTAATCCTACATCAATTCAAATATTCTTTCTTCATAATACACTTAATATATCAATATGCACTATCACATTTCATAGATCAAGACTGACTCAGGCAAATTAGGACCGACCAATCAAAATTGGACGGTCTAGATATATCGATTCCAATGTAGTCAACTACACTAAATCCAAATTTCATATTTCACTAAGTAGATATTTGTAATGTAACAAATATGTAAAATATAATTAAATGGGTTTTTACTCAATTAATACATACTAAATTGACAAATGAATGTGCATCAAGTTCAATTGGATTTGTAATTAAATATTGGCCTTGAAACTTCTAAAGACATACATGTTTTATGTGGCTCAGGGATATAATGGTTCTCAAAGTTGGGATGTTGCTTTATCTGTTCAAGCTATCCTGTCTACAAATCTTGATGATGAATACGGATCAATACTTAAGAAAGCAAATAGTTTCATAAAATACTCACAGGTATTATATCAAAAAAAAGTTATAGAATAAAGTAATTAAGGTATTATTATATTAAATATATGATAAACACAATACTATATTTTGGTTTGAAGGTTAGAACGAACATGTCTGGTAATAGTAGTAGTTGGTATCGTCACATTTCAAAAGGTGGTTGGCCTTTCTCAACTCGGGACAATGGTTGGACTGTATCAGATTGTACTGCAGAAGCCTTGAAGGTATATAGGTGACAACGATATATGAATGAATCATGCATGAATGCCATTATATTTTACAGACCAATTTAATTTATATTTTCAGGCAGCCATTTTGTTATCAAACGTGCCATTTGAGATTGTTGGGAAAGCAATGGAAACAGAACAATTATGCAATGCAGTCAATTTGCTTTTGTCCATGCAGGTAGATACTCAAATGCAATTAAATATAACCATGCCTATACAATTAGAAGAATGTTTTTTTTTTCTTCCAAATTTAATTAGAAGAATTTATTAAACCACATGGTTTAATATTATTGCAGAATAGAAATGGTGGATTTGCATCCTATGAGCTCACAAGATCTCATGCATGGCTTGAGGTACAACTTACTTTATAATTAAATATGGAATGTAGATTCAGCTTTTCCATTATATTTAACACTTGGATGGTTTCTGTCGCAGAAAATAAATCCAACAGAAACATTTGAAGATATCATCATTGATTATCAGTATGCATCACATTGACAAAGTTCCTTGTAATTTCTATCGTTTGAATTTGTGAAAAATGAGTTCATTATTATATAGGTACGTAGAATGCACATCGTCGGCGATTCAAGGTCTCGCCTTATTCATGCAACAATTTCCGGGGCACCGAAGGATGGAAATAGAGACTTGCATTGCTAAGGCTGCAAACTATATTGAAAGCATACAGCTACCTGATGGATCATGGTTTGCCAAATTTTATCTATAGACTTGTGTGAGTGTATAAATTATATGATAAAATGATTTTTCATAGTGACTTTAAAACTTTGTAATTAACCAACTAGGTATGGGTCATGGGGAATCTGCTTTACATATGGGACATGGTTTGGAGTAAAGGGGCTGATAGCTGCTGGTAAGAGCTACGAAAATAGCCAAAGCATTAGAAAGGCATGTCAATTTTTGCTTTCCAAACAACAAAAGCTTTCTGGTGGGTGGAGTGAGAGTTATCTTTCATCCCAAAACAAGGTAAAGAATGACCCTTACTTCTATGATATCTCTTTTCACATAGCTAGTTTTTCACTAATAAATATCAAGTAAAAAGCAAATTGTAAAACAGGTATACACAAACCTGGAAGGAAACAAGTCTCATGTAGTGAACACTGCATGGGCTATGCTGACACTTATTGATGCAGGCCAGGTATAGCATACTATAAAATGGCAACGTTAAACTAAGCTCAATGTTGACTGAGTATATATAATGAACTCGTTAATTTATGAATCTATAGGCCGAAAGAGATCCAGCTCCATTGCATCGTGCCGCCAAGGTGTTAATCAGTTCACAAATGGAAAATGGGGAGTTTCCTCAGCAGGTAATTAACAACTAACAACCATAGCTATGCAGTAGAATATATATATATATATATACATGGTAATTCACAATTTTGATTTAGCTTTTTTGTAAGATCTCAATTGTTGATTAGACTATCATTGGTTCACATTTTTACTTTTCAATAATTTGATGTGTATTACATATATTATTATCAACTGCTATTTTCAAATTAATGGTGAAAAGGCTAATGCTTACAAATGTACTGATCCTTATCCCAATACTCTTGAATAAGATTGTCAATAGTCACTTTTATCATGGTATATAATTGAATACAACATACACCATTGAGGATTTGTTTTAGAAGCTGTACTATTATGCAAATCTCAGTATCGAATCTTACTTTGGGTTAAAACACATTTCTTCACAATCACGTATCACTTTTATTTTAATAAATGACCACTATTAAATAAATTCATTATAATCTTAAATTAGACATCATACACATGCTAGTTTTTGACCGTGTATTGAACATAACCTAATATGATAGGTGTTTTGTATAGGAAATAATGGGCATCTTCAACAAGAATTGTACTATCAATTGCTCTGCATACAGAAACATTTTTCCCATATGGGCCCTTGGTGAATATCGAAATTACGTACTGCTTCATTCCAACAAAGAGTCCAGAACAAATGCAAAATCTGGTAAACATGTCTAGAATGTTTTATTCTATGTATTTTGTCATTCATTTGCAGCCTTACATTTAACTATCTCTATCTACCATTTCAGCTACACAACTGCCAGTAAAGGGAGCCGGAGGTAAAAAAGTGCATCAAGAGCTGGAAAATTTCTATTGAATACAGCACTGGTCTGAAATGTAAATTGCTATTTAACTAACACATAATGTGATACAAAATTGCCCTCTTATGAGGATGAGTAAGCTAGACTATTTTATCCTGTTACAAGAATACATTGATATAATTCCCCATAAAAATTTAATAAATGACAATAAGTAAACCTCATCGACAAACTTTTTACCAATTGGTTGCTCTGATTTCTCCATCAATCCAAGGATAAGAAGTCAAGAACAAATATTTTTTCATCACCTATTCAATTTTGAAGGATGCAAATAGTTTCCAAGTATGTATAATTAATTAGCTGTACTTAACAAACATACAAGATGCAAATAAGAATGAAATGTTGGATTTTTACAACTATCAGTCTCTTATGTGGATTGAAGAAGATACAGATAGCGGGATTGTGGCGTATCTAATCTTGCCTTGTTCATTTGTTTTTCTTCATCTTTTACATCCTTCTCCTCTAGTGATACCTTACCAGGCTCAAACAATATTTCCCCTGAGAGCAATGGAAGTAAAGGCAGGAAAAATGAAGCCGTTTCAGGTTTTTTAGGAGGATCAATAGGTTTATTGCGAACCTGGAATGTAGAGTTTGTCATTCAACAACCATGTCAAACTAAATGTCATTACATGGATAACAGAAAACAAAAGAGAAAATGAAGAAACTAAGGTTTAAACAGAAGTTCATAGCATGAGAAGGAATTATCTGAGAAGTGGAAGACCTTTATAGTGTCTAAATTGATCAAGCTTTGCCATTGACTCTTGGGCAGCAATGACAGTGTAACTAAATCGGGTATTTGCCTATCTTGAGTTGGGAAAGTTGTAGCATTCTTAGGTTGAGAGGCATTCACCAGCTCACCAGAATGCTCAACTTGAGTATCTTCTGTGGAAGAGATAGATGGCAACTTGACACTCACAATCTCTTTTCCACTTGCATATGAATCGACATTTGAACTACTAGAGAACATTACCTGGCTTACCCTGATAAAATTTCTCAGTATCAGAAATAATTTTATTCTAGAAAATGACTTACACCTACAAGTAGGAATCAGTTTCCTCATCTTACAGGATTATTTGCCAAAGACCATAAAAGAGTACATAACAGATGAACCAAACACTTGAAAATGGAAAATGTTTTCTACAAAATTATGTTATATGGACAAAGAAAACAAATTTGGAAACTAACCACAGGTATACCCCATTTTGATCAACACGGGTAGTAGCTAATACATCCATGTTTTGGGGACAGAGATAATGCTGTGAGAGGTACATCAACTTGTATAGCATCTATCTGTCTTGCTAAGATCACATCCCAAATTCTAAGACTTCCGTCCATACTAGATGACAGAAGCCACTTACCATCCTCACTGAAGCACAAATCTGTTATACGATCTGTGTGACCTTCAAATTTACGAACAATTCTGAGAGCCACGACATCAAACAACCTGATTGTTAAATCATATGCTACTGTAGCCAGGAGACCTAAAATTCAATATAATCCTTCAATCACTTCATGGCTCGAGAATATTAATTATAGAGTCAAAATCTTTTTTCCTTCTACCCAGTTCATGCACATTATTATTTTTTTTTAACAAAATGGAATTAGGAATATATGAACACATGGATATAAAGACATGAAAAGTGATGAATATTCAAATTACCATTATAACGATGGTAAACAATCTTAACAACAGAACAACCAAACTCCCATCTGGATTTAAGACCCCTTTCTTGGAAATCCCAAACCTGAAATACAACAAACCCTAAAATGCTAACCATTGACTTTAACAAGAGATAATTACAGAGTGCATTCAAACAAGAAATACGAACCTTTAGATCTCCTTGATATCCTGCACTTATCACTAGAGTATTTGTTGAGTCACAAGCAACTCCAACCACCTCAACATCATGAGCACAAGTTCTTGATTCTGACATGTCATTGTAAGCACACCTATGAATTCCTGATTGAAGGTTAAATTTTTCGATCCAACCACCGGCTGTACCTAAAATGGCAAAATTGCCACGAGCACTGATGGCACAAGCCTGTTTCAACATGAAATCAGTGCTCAGCTAGTATCCACCACTCTGCCAAAGAAAGAGTTTACTTACCACAATCAAACGAAATCACAGGCTTCAAGTTTATTTCTTCCTCCTGTACAAACACACATCCACACACAAACATGAGAAAGAAATAGTGAATAGCAAGGCACAGTACTTCTGTTCATTGAATACAATACATTTCCTCTATAGATGATACCGTTAGTAATTCAAAATAATGTGTAATTAGTTAGTTAAAATGTGGTTATAAGTTAGTTAGAATATGGTTAGAAGTTGGTTTAATGTGTTGAACTAAATCAGCAAAAAACAGCTGCTATAAGGCCAAGATCAATCCAATGAATAATAGTATGAATGTAATGCTGGGTCAATCTGCAGATTGTAAAGATCAATCTGATACAGAACAAAGATCAATCTTCAGAATCAGAAGATCAATCTTCAGAATCAGAAGATCAATCTTCAGAATCAGAAGATCGATCTTAGTTTTCTATTTTCTCTATTTTCTTCTCTTTTCTTCTCAATTTCAATTCCTCTCAAAATATACAACCTGTTCTAACAATTGGCATCAAGAGCTTGGGCTCTAGATCTTGGGAAACACGAGTGCAAGTGTGAGGGGGAATCAAAACTGAGAAACACAAGTGTGAGTAAAAGAAGAAATGAATGGAGGAGTATTTCCATCGAATTTGCCAATTATGGATGGGAAGAATTGGAAGAGGTGGTCTGCATCAATGAGATTGTTTTTGGGAGCTCAAGAAGTGTTTGAGATTGTTCAAGATGGCTATGAACAACTTGGTACAAGTCCAACAGAAAGATAACAAACAACTTTCAAAGATTGCAAGAAAAGAGATTGCAAGGCATTGTTTTACATCCAACAAAGTGTGGATTCAAACAATTTTGAAAGGATCTCAAAGGTATCTACAGCAAAAGAGGCATGGGATATCTTGGTGAAGTATTACACATGTGATGAAAAAACCAAGAAAGTGAAGGTCAAAATGCTAAGAAGAAAGTATGAATTACTGCAAATGGAGAACAATGAGAATGTGATTGACTATTTCAATCGAGTGCAGACAATCACTAATCAGATGAAAGCCAATGGAGAAGTAATGACAGAGGTTATGATCATTGAAAAAATTCTGAGGACACTAACACAAAGACACGATCACATAGTGGTGGAAATTGAAGAATCAAAGAATTTTGATACAATGAAGCTGAAAGATCTGCAAAGCTCCCTAGAAGCTCATGAATTAAGGGTAAAAGAAATAGATGAGGCACACACACAAACACAAGCATTACAAGCTCAGATCAGCAGGAAGTCTAATCATGATGGAGTAAAAAACAAGAAGTGGAATGACAAGTCAAAATGGCACCAGAAACAGGATCAAGATGAGGAGGCTGGAGGCTCAAGGAGTCAGCAAAACAGTGATAATAAACGCAGGAAACCATCTGGCAAAAAGAAATTTGACAAAAGAAGGGTCCAATGTTATAATTGTCAAAAATATAGGCATTTTGCAGATGAATGCAAATCCAAGAGAGTACAAAGAGATGAAGGTGAAGCTCAATTGGCCCAGACAGATAGTTCTGACTCAGATGAAGTGCTGTTGATGGCATCTACAAGCATGGAGGATGACTGTCCAAGATTATGGTTTGTAAATATTGATGAGAAGGTGAAAAAGGAAATCAAATTTGCAGACAATAACACAGTAACAGCTGAAGGTATTGGAAAAATCTTGATTCAGAGAAGGGATGGCAAACAATCTTTCATATGTGATGTGTTGTATGTGCCAAATATGAAGAACAACTTGCTAAGCCTTGGACAGCTGCTTGAAAAGGGGTATTCTACGAAGATGGAACAGGGTGAAATGAGATTGTTCGATGACTCAAGAAGATTGATCTTGAAGGCACCACTAGCAAAAAACAGAACCTTCAAGATTGATATCCAGATCAATGAGAACAAATGTCTAGCTACTAAAGTATTGAATGAAGATTGGTTGTGGCATCAGAGGTTTGGACATTTAAATTTCAGAAGTCTTCAAATGTTGCATAACAATAGAATGGTGCAAGGAATTCCCAAAATTCAAATGCCAAATGAGCTGTGTGAAGAATGTTATCAGGTCAAACAACACAGAAACACATTCAAGGCTGAAGTGCAAACTCGATCCTCAAGAATGATGGAGATAATCTACTCTAATGTGTGTGGTCCTTTTGAAGAAGTATCAATAAGAGGTAATCATTACTTTGTATCATTCATTGATGATTTTACAAGGAAAATTTAGGTATATCTAATCAAGAGAAAGAATGAAGTGCTGGAAATACTTAAAAAATTCAAGATAATGGCTGAAAAACAAAGTGACTTTAGTATGAAAATCATTAGAACAGATGGAGGAGGAGAATACAACTCTCATGAATTCCATAATTTTTGTGAAAAAGAAGGAATATTGCATGAAGTAATTGCACCATACACTCCCCAACATAATGGCACGATTGAAAGGAGAAACAAAACCATAGTGAACATGGCTAGGAGTATGTTAAAAGGGATGAAAGTGCCTCATAAATTCTGGGGGGAAGCAGTATCAACTGCAGTATACATATTAAATAGGTGTCCAACCAAGAGACTGGACACAAGGACACCTGAAGAAGCTTGGACTCGAAGAAAGCCAATTGTGAATCACTTGAGAGTGTTTGGCTCATTGTGCTTCAGGCATGTACCAGTTCAAAACAGGAGGAAACTTGATGACAGGGCTGAGACATACTAGTGGATGACTCAAAAGGTTGGGACTGGACAATGAATGCAATCAGCCCATGCATACCAACCAGACCAACCAGTAGTGCAGTAACAGATGAATTGGTTGAGGACCAGCTAGTAGAGGTAGCAGATCAGCCTGCTATTGAACTTGTGAGGAGATCAGCAAGAGTAGACAACCTTCAATCATATTGCAGCCATATGAAGTAACATCTGACTCAGCCATCAATGCAAATGGAGAATTAATTCTTTTGCCTTGTTTGCTGAATCAGAACGAATAAGTGATAAAGAAGCATTGAGTGATCCTAGATGGATGGCAGCAATGGATGAGGAACTAGAAGCCATAGAAAAGAACAAAACATGGGAGTTGATGACCCTGCCATTGAATAAAAGACCTATTGATGTGAAATGAGTTTATAAAATGAAATTGAAACCTGATGGGCAGATTTCAAGGTACAAGGCCATACTTGTAGCAAAGGGATTTTTGCAAAAACATGGGTTGGACTATGATGAGGTATTTGCTCTAGTAGCAAGAATTGAAACAATAAGAATGGTAGTTTCAATTGCCAGCTACAAAGGTTGGTCTATGCATCAATTGGATGTTAAATCAGCCTTCCTGAATGGCTCATTGGATGAGATACTTGTAAAGTATTATTATATTAGAAAAGTCTTCTCTCGAATTCTCGGGATCAAAATAATAGTTACTCAAATAAATGAATGACTCATCTACCTTCTTTTGCTCTTTCAATAAGATCGCTTGTCTTATATCTTAAAGTAAATGACTCATCTACCTTCTTTTGTTCTTTCAACAAGATCGCTTGTCTTATATCCTTCTTTTATAAGACAAAAAATATTTACACAAATAATTTGTTCCATCGTATCCTTTACCTGCCATTGGCTTGATGCAATAATTGCATACAGGTTTTTCTTCTTCATTAATAGTTTTTTTAATGAAATATTCCAAACAACCATATTCCAAACAACCATCTTTACTAACAAGATGTTGAGAATTAACCTTCTCATAACTATGCACAATGATCATTAGGTGCATTTTACTTTGAATTTGTGTGGGAGAAGAACTAGTTTTATATTACTTTGATTAAAGTAACTCTGATACGACAAAAAGAAAAATAAAAAGAAAATTAAAAAAAGAATAAATATACTCTGATATGACAAGAATTTATAACTAAGTATGGCAATAATGAAAGTAATATAAGATATAAGTTTAAATTCTTTTTAAAAAAAGACAAATATTTAATTAGTAAACAACAATCAACAAATAAATTCATAAAAACACAATCTTGACTTCCAATTGTCAAATAAGTAAATTGTTTCAAGTTTTAAATTTATTAATAGAAACCTTATTTAACAAATGATATTTTAGTGAGCATCAGTATTAAGAAATAAATTATAGAATTTGTGTAAAGTTAAGTTTCAATACTATAGATAAGTGAAACTGAACCCGGCTTAGACGAAGAAGAATATTAAATGTTTATTTCGGATATTGATAGCATAGGGTAAGATGAAGGGGTGGAAAAAAAAAATAAAAAATAAATTATCTATATATTTTATAAAAAAAAACAATTATTAATACATTTTTTTTTACTTTAAACTAATAATAAAAAAAACTATAATAACATGTTAATTATCAAAAATAAAAAATTCATATAAATAAATATGTTTTATTGAGAAATAAATCACATTTGTCATTAAATATAAGTTAGTCTTAGTTTATCTATACTAATAACATAATTCAATTTAGTTTTTTTTTTTTTTAAGGTCGGTTAGTTCTTGTTCTATTTGTATATATATAAGACTTGAGTCATTTTCTCAAGTTAGAATTTTCAATTTACATAATTCTTCTTCTCTTAATTCAATATGATATCAGACATTTTCTGGTCTTTAGGAATGGCAATGTGTAGGGTTTGGGTAGGGTACTATAGTACCCATACCCATACCCGCAGTTTAAAAAAATACTCATACCTGTACTCGTACCCTATTGGGTATCAACTTTAATACCCGTACTGTAAGAACAGAAGTATGCCTAAGAGGGGGGAGGGGGGGTGAATTAGGTGTAGGTAGATTTTCTTGTTTTTAGTTATATGGTAGTTGGATTTTGTGAATTTAAGAACAAAGCTTAATAATAACTGCAGTAAGTAAATGACACTTTAAGATTTATCCTAGTTCCCCTTATAACCAAGGGTACGTCCAGTCCTCTTGCACACCACAAGAGATTAATTCAATACTTGTCAGAAAATGTACAACTCCCACCCTGGGATTCTTGCTACAAAACTTCTAACAATAGTTCTAAGATAGCACACCACTATCTTAGATTAAGCTATTTTATACAAATGATACAACAAGGTTTGAATGAGTCTAATATGTGGTATATTGATAAACAACTCAATAGCAATTCAAGTACTTGAGAACCTTTTAGAATAATATGAAAATCTAATGCAAGTACTTAGAAAAATCAGAATTTTGTTCAAAGTTGTTCAATGAATTGATTCAAGGATTGTTCATTTTTAATCTGAAGTTATGGGGTATTTATACTCCATAAAACATCCCTTCAGATTCGTGACCATTGATCCAAGAGGTTTGATGAAGAATTACAATGTTCTAGAGCCATCCCAGATCTGAAAAATTGTAATGTTTCTAGGTGTATTCAAATACAGTATATGTGTATTTGAATACACGTCTTTGTAACGTTCAAAAAATTCAAATTTTACATCTTGTATTCGGATACACATTGGTGTAGTCGAATATAGATTAGTGAATTTAGCCTTTGACTTAACTTGTATTCGACTACAGATGTGTGTAGTCGAATACACATATAGAAATTTTGCCTCTGACTTAAGTTGTATTCGACTACACATTGTTGTAGTCGAATACACTATTTAGATTTTTGCCTCTGACTTAAGTTGTATTCGAATACAACATGGTGTATTCGAATACACTTATGTACTTAGTCAAAAATATGATTTTTAACTACTTTGTTAATGTGGTTCGGACTTTTGAAACTATTTTTAATGCATGTATAAATGTGACTTGTTCTCATGTACTTGATGTATTGGTTAGTATCATATACCTTTACATTTTATCATCTACTTTGTTAATATTGTTTGGACTTTTATCATATACCTTTGCATGTATTGTTTGGACTTGTTCTCATGTACTTGATGTATTGGTTAGTATCATAAGCTTATTGATCTTCTTTTTGATTTTGTTGCATTGTCCATAATCGGTGGTCTTTGTCGTCATCAAAAATATGTAGTTTACACGTACCCTTACCCTCTGTGTATCTAAGTGTCCGTACCCATACCCATTACCCACACTTTAACTAAAATAGATCGATAAATAAGTACTATTTTGTGATTAAATTTAAAAATTATTCAAATATACAAAATTGAGTTGTCAAATAAATATATAATTATTATTTTATGTGACAACTTTATTTTATTAAATGTTATTATGATCTTCATTTTGTATTTGTTTTCCTTACCGATGAAACTAATAACATATAATAAAATATTATTCTCAAATAAATAATAATTATATCTTTACTTTAGAACTTTATATTATTAGATTTTATTATTATCTTTCTTTTGAAATTATACTTCGCAACAAAGATTACCTTAAACCTCGAACCCTAAACCCTAAATAATATACTTAAACCTTGAATCATAAACTCTTAATATCAAATCATGTACACTAACACACTAATTGTTATGAAATAAAACTATAAAACGAAGATAGTAATAACATTTAAAAAAATAAAGTTGTCAAATAAAGTACTAATTACATAATTATTAGACAACACTATTTTACTAAATGTAATTATTATCTTCATTTAGTAATTAGAATTCGTAATGAAGATAACCCTAAATATTTAACTCCGAACTCTAAACCCTAGATACTAAATCATAAACTCTAAATCCTAAACCTAAACCGTAAACTGTAACCCCTAAACTCTTTACCCTGAATCTTGAACCCTAAACTCTAAACTCTAAACCCTTATCCCTAAACATGATTTCTTAAACCCTAAACTTTACTTTTTAAATCCTAAACACCCTAATAAAATAGAGTTGTCAAATAAAGATATAATTATTAATTTATTTGACAACTACATTTTATTATAGTAAAATAAAAAGAGAGATTTAGTAACTATTAAGTTTGTTCTAGTAAAATAAAAATAATAATAGTAATACATAAAATAAATAAGGGGACCAATGGACTTGACCGATATATGTGAATCCTAATAAAAGGAGCTACTTGACGCCGCCTCCGTAGAAGGGAGAGGAAACATAATAATGCTCTAGTTAGTCAAACAAACTCAATTTCTCAAATTTTTAACTATATCAATTTCTCTCTAAAATACCCGAGTTCTTTGTTTATCAAATTAATCATTTTGCATTGTTCTTCTTTACCGTAAGTCCAATTGAAGTGAAACCAACACCAAAATAATCGTTTGAAAAATGGCCATACCTTTATTAGTTTAATAAAATATAACTCTTAGTTATGAAAACACAATTATTTAAATATTCATCGTAAACAAATTCTTAAAAAGTTTGCAAATGTTTATCTTTTGATTTGATTATAAATATTGTAATGATCTAATGATATTAATAGATATTAAAACATAAAGGAAAATAATTAATTAAACTAAATATTAATAATAATAAATAAATAATATATTTATATTAGTGCGGTGTGGGGCGGGGTGGGTACTATAGTACCCGTACCCACACCCATACCTGTTTAGTTTTGCGGGTAATTACCCGTCCCCGTGCCTATACCCATTATGTGGGTTTTTACCCTACCCATTACGAGATTTTTTTGCGGGTACTCAATGGGACTGGGTCTAATTGCCATCCCTAGTCTTGATTACCTCCTTGTTCTTCTCTTTTTCCTTATCTTTTTTCTTTCTTAATGGCTGAAAATCCTTTCTCTGATTTTTCCTCAAATCCTTCAAATCCCTATTATCTTCACCCCAATGAGAATCCTTCTTTGGTTCTCGTTACCCCATTATTGGACAATAAGAATTTCAATTCCTGGACACGCGCAATGAAGGTCGCATTAATCTCCAAGAACAAATTAAATTTGTCGACGACACATTTTTTCAACCGACATCTATGCATGTTCTTCACGATCCATGGGTTCGCTACAACAATATGGTGCTCTCTTGGTTGCAACACTCAATTTCCGATATTATCGCTCAATCAATTCTTTGGATCGACAACGCACACACAGTTTGAAGAAATATGGAAAATTGATTCTCTCAAGGTGACATTTTCAAAATTTCAGATATCCAAGATGATCTCACAAGACTTCAGCAAGGTAATCTCGACATTACCAACTATTTCACCAAATTAACCTATTTATGGGAACAAATCGATTCGTTTTGACCCACTCGCCACTGCGTTTGTGCAATTCAATGCACTTGTGAGGCTACTACTGACCTTAGAAAATATAAGTATCAAGATCGGATCATAAAATTTCTCAAAGGTTTGAACAAACAATTTTCCAATATTCTTTCTCAAATTGTGCTTCTTGAGCCCCTCCTTTCTTTGGATAAAACATTTTCTTTAGTTATTGGTCAATAACGAGAACTTAACGTTCACACATCATCTGATTATGCTCCTGAAAATCAAGTTATGGTCATGCAAGTTCAAAATAATCACTATAATGGAGGAGGAAGGGGCAGCAATAATTCTAATAATCGAGGTAAATGACACAATAATTCTAGGTTTGGTCGTGGTCCATATCAGAATTCTAATCGGATTTGTACTCATTATGGTCGACAAACCACACAGTGGAAACATGTTTTCTAAAACATGGTCATCCACCTGGATTTCAATAATGACATTCTCGAGCACCCCTTAATAATGAAACTACTTTAGATTCTCAAGATTCCTCTCCAACTGATCAAGAGAGCACTGATGCATCTTTTACTATTATTCAAGATCAGTATTTTCATATTCATCAACTTCTCCAAATTAATCTTGTTGTTTCTTCATCTACAACACCGATTTAGCCTTCAACTAATATTGTTGTTGTGCAAAATAATCCTCTCAATTTAGTTTCCTCTCCATTAGGTAAGCAATTTGTCTATTGGGTAATGGGTACAGGTGCTACTCATCACATAACTCACAATTTTGTTTATTTTTCTACTCATACTATTGTTCAACCTATTACTATGAAATTACCTAATGGTCAAACTACTACTACCAATATATTTGGTTCTATACAAATATCTGAACATATTACTCTGCATGATGTATATTATCTTCCAAATTTTCTTGTCAATTTGATCTCTGTAACAAAATTGATTGACTCGTCTAAATGTTACTTACCTTTGTTACTGATAAATGCTTCATTTTGCATAATTACCCCAAGAAAGTGATTGGTACAACTGATAGACATGGAGATCTCTATGTCTTCCAAGCTCATGCCAACATATCTCTCCCTATATCTAGTAATTCTTGTAATAATACTTTTTATGTTTCAGATTATGTCATTTTATGGCACTATAGATTAGGTCACATTTCTGATTCTACACATAAATGTACTGCTTCACATTTTCCTTGTGATACATGTCAATTTTCTAAACAAAGAAAGTTACGTTATCATATTAGAACTAGTCAGTCATCAATGATTTTTGATATTTTGCACGCTGACATTTGGGGTCCTTATTCTATTTCCTCTAGTTTTGATAATAAATTTTTTCTTACTCTTGTGGATGACTATAGTAGATTTACTTGGATAATTTTGATGAAATTTAAAAGTAAAAACTAGACATCGCCTCATCAACTTTATTTCTTACATGGAAACATAATTTTCTATTAAATTAAAGTGTTTACACACTGATAATGGGTCTGAATTTTCAATGAATGAGTTTTTTAAATCTAAAGGAATCTTACACCAAAGGTCTTATCTTGAGTGTCCTCAAAAAAATGGAATTATTGAAAGGAAACATCAACACATCCTCAATGTGGCAAGATCTCTCTCTTTTCAAGCACACTTGCCTAAGAATTTTTGGCATTTTTCTATACAACATGCTATTCATTTAATAAACAGGTTACCTTCTCCTCTCATTAATAATAAAACTCATTTTACTTTACTTCACAACACACCTTCTACTTTACTACACCTCAAATGTTTTGGTTGTTTAGCTTATGCTTCCACTTTAAATGCTTATAGAACAAAATTTGAGCCACGTGCTAGAGAAACTGTCTTTTTGGGTTATAGGAGTGGTACTAAAGGATATTTCTTATATGATTTACATACTAATGAATTTTTTGTTTCTAGAAATGTTATATTTTTTTTAACAGGTTTATCCTTTCTCTATTGTTACAAATGATACTCCTACACCTACTATCCCTCAGCTACATTCTGACACTACAAACCTTGAACCCCTTGATTCTATTCATAATCACACTAATCCAATCCCTCATCATGATTTAACACTAATATTGACCACCTTTCTCAAACCATTGATCATGGACAACCTGTTCAGATAAGTACCATACTTTATCCCCTTAGACACTCAACTAGAATTACATCCAAGCCAAGCTATCTAAATGATTATCATTGTGAACTTCTTAGGAAACCTACCCACAAACCAACTCATTCTTCTAGCTGTCTATTTCCTTTATGTTCTGTTTTATCTTATGATAATTGCAATACCTCTTATAAAAACTTTTATTTAGTTGTTTCTTCTATAGTTGAACCTAAGACTTATACTCAAGCATGTAAACATGATTGCTGGAAAATTGCTATGAATAATGAATTGTATGACCTTGATTCTACTCATACTTGGTATATTGTTGATCTACCAAATGATAAGACTCATATTGGTTTTAAATGAGTCTACAATGATAAACATCGCGCCAATGGCCTGATAGAAAGATATAAGGTCAGATTAGTGGCCAATGGATACACCCAACTTGAAGGTGTGGATTTCTTTAACACATTTTCCCCTGCTGCCAAATTAACAACTCTAAGAACTCTTCTTCCCTTTGCTTCTATTAAAAACTGGTATTTAGAACAACTTGATTGAAACAATGCTTTTTTACATGGTGACATTCATGAGGAAATTTATATGACCATACCTCTGGGTTATAAAATTCCTCATGACAATAATGGAACTACCAAGGTCTGCAAGCTTCATAAATCAATTTATGGCCTTAAACAAGCTAGTAGACAACAGTACTCCAAACTTTCTACCTCCCTTACTTCTCTTGGTTATACTCACTCAATACTGATTTTTCTTTATTTACAAAACATTTTAATGATCATTTTACTGCATTGATTATATATGTCGATGACATAGTGCTCACATGTAATGACTACACTGAAATTCAACAGGTAAAATTGTTTTTAAATGAAAAATTCAAAATTCAAAATCATGGATCTAGGTTGTCTTAGATATTTCCTCGGCATTGAAGGTGCTAGATCACCAAATCGTATTGTTCTTAACCAACACAAATATACACTAGAATTATTAGATGAAATTGGCCATCTAGCCACCAAACCATATAATACTCCTTATGATTCTTCTCTGAAATGACATTGTACTGATTCTCTTTTCTATGAAGATATTACTCAATTTATGAGACTCATTGGGAGACTTATTTATCTTACTACAACTCAGCCTGACATAGCATTTATTGTTCAGCAGCTGAGTCAACATGTTTCTCAACCTCGACTTGTCCATTATCATCTTGCAACTCACATCCTACAGTATTTAAAATTATGTCCTGCAAATGGCTTGTTTTATTCTTCTTCCACTTATTTATGTCCTTCTGGTTTTGCATACTCTGATTGGGCTACATGTCCAAACATTAGGAAATCTGTCATAGGTTATGTTGTCTTCTTAGGCTCATCTTTAATCTCTTGGAAATCAAAGAAACAGTCTATTGTTTCAAGGTCCAGTTCTGAGGGTGAATATCGTGCCTTGGCCAGCCTAACTTGTGAAATACAATGGCTGCACTACCTCTTCAAATATCTTCACATTACTTTCAGCAAACCAACGTATGTTTAATGTGACAACCAGTCAACAACTTACTTGGCTCACAACCCAATATTTCATGAATGAACCAAATATATAGAAATTGATTGTCATATCGTTCGTGAGAAAATTGGTCTTGACATCATAAAGTTATTTCCTATATCGTATGATGCTCAAATAGCATACTTGTTAACGAAGCCTATGCTGAAACCAGCTTTCATGCAACTATTATCCAAGCTTGGTCTATTTGATGTGCATCGTCCAGCTTGTGGGGGAGTATTAAATATAAATTAGCCTTAGTTTATTTATACTAATAACATAATTCAGTTTATGTTTTTTGTAAGGCCTGTTAGTTTTGGTCTTATTTGTATATATGTAGGACTTAGGTCATTTTCCCAAGTTAGGTTTTTCAATTCACATAATTTCTCTTCTCTTAATTCAATACTTGCCATAAATATGTTTTATAGATATCTATAATAATATATGTGTGTTTATTCATTGATTTTTGATTAGTACTCAATTACATTGATCAATTCAAAATGTGTACGAAACAATGACGTTCATATGCTAGTAAATTTCATATGCTTTAGATATTGAAACTGTGATTTAGTGACAAAGATTCTAGAAAATACTAATATAATGGATAACGAAACTATGTCTTTGTCATTCTGGATAATGGAACTATGTCTAAGTGAGTGAATATGGATTATATGGATAATAGAACTATGTCTGTGTGACTATGAATAATGAAAAAATGTGATTTTGTTTATGAGTTAAAAATTTGGTTAATGGTAGGTTATTTTATAAACTGATTTAAATATGTGATTTAACATTTTTGTTGACTTAAATATCAATTAGAATAGCAACTAAAAAAGATGTGAAAAATTCTGAGAGATTAAAGAATTGTTGTAAGGTGGGATGACAGTAAAACCAAATTATTTCTAAAAATTTGCATGAAAAAACTTTGAGTCTAATATATCTACATTAGAATTGGTATGTATAGAGAATCATGTAACTTGATAAGGTAGAACATCATGTAAATTGGTATTGATAGAGTATTATGTAGCTTGATATGTCTATAGAAACTAAAATTTATTTTTTTCAATTTTTTTAATTATTGCATTTTTTTTATTAAAGGTCCAATTTTTAATATTAAAACATGACCTCCAAAATTTATTCCTTGCATATTTTCGTATTGATTTATTTATATGTTTATTTTTCAGGAGGATCTGAAAACTATGGAATTGAGAACCTAAATTCATTGATTTGCTTAGGATAAAAAGGAAATGTAGAGAGAGATACTATAGTAGATAGAGATTAGAGGGGGACATAGAGATACATAAGAGATAGATAGACGTATGTGTATTTAAAAAAATGTATATATTTAAAAAATATTTTTTCAAATAAACATATTTTCCTGAAAATCATTTTTTATGTCCTTTATGGTAATTTTGTGATTTTAACAAAATTATTTTTATAAAATGGTATACAGGTTAAAAATTATTTTTATAATAGTAAACAAACAAGAGTTAAAAAAATCTCTAAATTATTTTAATTAAGTTCAAATAAACTCACCCAATAATAATAATAATAATAATAATAATAATAATAATAATAATAATAATAATAATCTATACAATATAATAAAGCAAACATGATTCTTTGGCAAGTACGACACATGTCAGCTAAATAGAGTGCAAGCAAATATGAAATTTCTATCGATAGAAATAAGCACCTCATAGATTTTATTTTATTTTTAAGAAAAAAATAAAACTTTCATTACATCACGATTTGACATGATCCGTTGAGAACTTAGTGACCTATTAAAAAATATCAAGAATGAATTAAAAATAAAATACAATCAATTACACTACTACTTAATCGTTTGGTTGATAGAAATAACCACCTCATTGTGTAAAAAAATTTTAAAAAATAAAATAAAACTTTCATTACATCACGATTTGATACAGTTGAGAATTTAGTGGCCCATTAAAAAAATAAGAAGAATAAATTAAAAATAAAATACAATCAATATGCAAAGACTTTTTTTTTAAGTAATGATGTTTTAAATACTATTTTATCAACCATGGTTAGAGGTGTCAAAAAAGCCCCAAACTACAAGGCCCTCTCAATTATTTTTTTTATTAAACCTCTATTATTAGGCTCCCTATCAAAATATATTTTTTTTTAAATTTCGACTCATTATTTTATAAAGCTTAAAGTAGGGGGATCTAGGGGTTTATAGGCCCTCAATATTTTATTAATTTTGAGATTTTTTTCTTGAAATTTTTTTGAAATTTATTTTACTCGAAAAAATTTAAAAAATATATTTTTTTCTCAAAATATTGTGAGAAAAATTAAAAAAAAATTCTCAAAAAAAATGAAAAATAAATCAGACGTTTTTTATCGAAAAAAAATCGGAAATTTTTTATCAAAATAAAAATCAGAAATTTTTTATGGAAAAAAATCAGATATTTTTTTATCAAAAAGAAAATCAGAAATTTTTATAGAAAAAAATTTATAGAAAAAACTCGAAAATTTTTTATCGGTGAAAAACTTTATTTCTAAAAAAAAAATCGATTCTTTTTTAAAAAAAATGGTTCTATTGACCCACTAAGCCAACAAAATTTTAGGGAGCCTTATTTTTTGGGGTCTTTTAAATTATTAACTTTTTTGACCCCTCTCTAGTGGGCTGGGCCCATAATTATGAGGTTTGTCAAATTGACAGCTCTAACCACGATTTCAAATTAATTTAATTTAAAAAATTATTTTATTTTAAGAATTCTTTTAGTGACACTATTATTCTTAATTCGACGTTTGGTTACCCATCTCTCCTCAATAATATCCCATGTTCAACGCATCCCTTGTAAATATCATTCATATTATCTTATCTATACACAATTTTTTATCTTTCTCCGATGTTTGAAAAGAAAAAAAAATCAGATTTTGTTGCTTCAATTTCTCTAAAAAAATGAGACATGAAATTTGGCTGTTAGAGTTTTGCGACTGTAGTTTCTATCTGGTCTGAATGTCAAACATAAATTTTATGCTATGGAAATGATATTGATGGATGACTAGGTTTAATTCTTTCTTTTATAAATTCAATGTTTTAAATTATACACAAACTTATGTGTTATGTTAGTAATTTAACAAATATCTTTTCATATTTTTAGGGTTATAAAATTCAAGCAATAATGCGAAAAACTATTATTTCTCATTTGAGACTAATATTCGGAGATGTGTACAACTTTCATTGTTGGGTCTAACTTTGGAGCATATAGAACAACCGAACACCAATTCAAATTGAAATAGTACAATGGTCTGACAATTAGAAACGAGTTTGGTCACAACCTCTTCGTACTCATTCATTTCATTCTCAAAAATTCGAAATGTTGACATGAATTACTTGATCGATAAATTTATTTCAATATGTCATTTTATTTTATTTTAGTTATTCACAATTTAATCATTATTATTTTAGAAATAGTGTCAATATAAAATTTAAAGTTAGTGAGTTAGAGTCAGGTGGGTGAGGCTTTTTATACTATATAAATTTTGTCAATATTTAATAACTTTCTCTATTAATTATTAACTAATTTTATTTTCTTTATGTAGTATAAGGATTGAATGTGCATTGTTGGATCCTATGTTGATGAACCTCATTCATTTCATTTATAAAAATTTGAAATGTTGACATGAATTATTTGATTGGTAAATTTATTTCAATCTGTCATTGTTATTTTATTTTAGTTATTCACATTTTAATCATTATTATTTTAGGAATGGTGTCAATATAAAATTTAAGTTATTGAGTTAGAGTAAGATAGGTGAAGTTTTTTATACTAAATAAAATTTTTCAGTATTTAATAACTTTCTCTATTAACTACTAACTAATTTCATTTTCTTTATGTAATATAAGGATTAAATGTGCATTGTTTAGATCCTGTGTTGATGAGCCTCATTCATTTTATTTTCAGAAATTCGAAATTTTGACATGAATTACTTTCATTGGTAAATTTATTTTAGTTATTCACAGTTTAATCATATTATTTAGGCATGGCAACGGGGCGGGGCGGGGCGGGAACGGATTTCGCCTCCTCCACACCCGCACCCGACTAATCGGGGAAACCCGCACCCGCCCCCGTTATATAGCGGGTGTAGAATTTAGGCACTCATCCCCGCCCGCAACGGGTCTCGGGTTTCCCCGCCCGCACCCGCATCTACTCATATATATAAAATTATAAATTTAAAAATCATATTTATTATAATAAAATAATAATTATTAAACAATAATAAAATTAAAAAATAATTTATATAAAGATAAAATTATAATTTTTAATATTTCAAAAAATATTAAATATATTAAATATGCATATGTATATAAAATTTAAAAATTATAATAATAATACTTGCGGGGCGGGTTCGGGTGCGGGTGCGAGGTGGATATTATCACCCCAAACCCGCCCCCGCCCCCGCCCCCGAATTTTAATATCGGGGAAAATCCGCACCCGCACCCAATTAAAGCGGGTTTTCTCCGCCCAAATCAAACGGGTTTGGGTGGGTATCAGCGGGTGCGGATTTTATTGCCATCCATATTATTATTAGGAATGGTGTCAATATAAAATTTAAAGTTATTCAGTTAGAGTAAGATAGGTGAAGTTTTTTATACTATATAAATTTTTTCAATATTTAATAATTTTCTCTATTAATTATTAACTAAATTTTTTTTTTTTATGTAGTATAAGGATTGAATGTGCATTGTTTTGATCCTATGCATATTTGCAGTCCAGTTATAATCAAAATGTTGTTGTACTTGCTCAATTTCTAAAAGGTAAGATGTTTAATGGTAAAAGTCAACTACAAAATGTAATGAATTGTATAAGCTTTTATTCAACCCTGAAATTATTTCTTTCAAACTCAAGTAAGGTTAAAGTAAACTAAAACTACTACCAACTAACTTATTTAATTTTTTTTATTTTTTATTGAAATACTAACTTTATACTACGAATTGACATTCATGCTTTTATAGAACATGAACAATTTAAAATACTATGAAGAGGGGACAATACTTGTTCTGATTCATGATACTATAGATATCGTTAATGATTATGTTTTATCATTAATTCCAGGTGAGGAAAATGAATATATTAGTTCAGACTCAACTGTCATTTCCGATGAAAATTGTATTGTGTAGGGAGATTGGTTCACACCTGAATTTTTTAATGACATGAAATATTTAGGAATTTCAAATCACCGATTAAGATTAAAGATCAATGTTCCAGTCATGCTTTTGAGGAACATTGATCAAACTAATGGACTATATAATAGAACTAGATTTATTATTGGAGTAAATATTATTGGAGCAACTTTGCTCACTGGAAAAAACATCGGTGATAAGATTTATATACCAAGGACGAATTTGGTTCCCTTGATCCGACTTTACCTTTTAAATTCCAGAAGACAATCTTCATTGTTGTTGTGTTTTGCAATGACCATAAATAAGAGTCAAGGTCAATCCCTTTCTCAAGTTGGTTTGTATTTAAAGCGACTTGTATTTACTCATGGTCAATGACTAATTCGCGAGTAAAGAGTATGGAATGATTGAAGATTGTTATTTGAGACGAAGAAAGAAAACCATGTGCCGACACCGAAAATGTTGTGTACAATGAAATTTTTAATAATTTGTAAACATGTAGACGACATTCTTTTTGTGATTTAGATTTGTTTATTGTAAGTTTTTTTTTTGTATGAAATTGAATTGATGATAAAATTCAAATTATGTCTTTAATGTCAATGCCAATAAAATTATACCTTGAATGTCAATATAAATTCAAATTGTTATATTATATAAATTAATTAATATATGTATCGGTGTGACGCAGGGTTACACACTAGTAATAATAATATATAAAGACGGGTGTGCGGCAGAGTGGGTTCCGTACCCGCACTCATACCCTTTCAATTTTGCAGGTAATTATCCGTTCTCATATCCATACCCATCATTATACGGGTTTTTATTCTATCAATTGTGGGTATTCAGTGAGTTTGAATCAAACTGTCATCCCTACAAATGATTAAGTCACGAAATATAGCCAATGTAAAAGAGGGGGAAAATAAATAAGCATGCATGGAGCGAGCAAAGGCCAATGACTAAAAAAAAATGTATATAACCTATTCCATCTTCTCATTTATCATTTAAGGTAATACACACTTTTTAAGAAAATGTAGTTAAGAAAATGACGTGCTAAGTGCTAACACTAAAATACCATAAGGAAAATATTACCTTAATAGGAAAGGCTGAAATAAGTGATAGAGAAGAAGATAGGTGGATAGACTCTTTCAACTTCTATTAATGTGTATAGATATATTGAATGATAATGTATACTGTATCCATAATGTAAATTAAATACTTGAAAGGTTGATATACACCAAATGTCTAATTATTTAATGTCATGTTATTTTTTATAATTAAAAAATCTGAATAAAAGTTACATTTTGAATTAGTTGTCACCAGAATATCAGGACCAAACAAAATTCCAAAGGAGAGAAGATGTGGAAGCTGAAGTTATCATCAGAGGGTGATGAAGAGTTGGTACGAAGTGTGAATAAGCATATTGGAAGACAGTTTTGGGAGTTTGATCCAAATCTTGGAACTCAACAAGAGCGTGATCAAGTAGAACAAGCTCGCAATGAATTTCACCATAATCGATTTATTACTAACACCACTTCTGATCTCTTAATGAGATTCCAGGTGCATATTACAAATTTTAACATTAATTTACTTGTTATTAAATTCTTTCTTGTGTTGCAAGTAATAAAATACATTTATATGAAAAACTTAATTGCATTTCAGTTTGAGAGGGAAAATGGTTTAAAGATGAAAGATATTGATTATAAGGTGAAAATGAAGAAGGAAGAAGAAGTAACAGAGGAAGTTGTGGAAATGACACTAAAAAGAGCATTGAGAAATGAGTCAATGATGCAGGCTGATGATGGTTTCTGGCCCGGTGACTATGGTGGACCTCTGTTTCTTATGCCTTCTTTGGTAATAATAATAATAATAATAATAATAATATCATTTCATTTATCTCTATTTTCTATTTATCAACAATGCATTATTCTTTTATCAATTACTTAATTACTATATTATATATAGGTGATAGGATTATGGGTGACTGGTGTCCTTAATGCAGTTTTATCGCCCGACCATCAAACCGAAATGCGACGCTATCTCTTTAATCACCAAGTAAGAAACTAATTCATTCTCTCCTTTATATTCACCCTATTTGCGTAAATTCTATATAAATCATAGCTTATGAAACAGTTTTTTCAACTAATAAACAATTTATTCTAATTTCATTTTTTATTATAAAATAATTTCTGCATAACCATTAATTAGTATATGATCAGAACAAAGATGGAGGGTGGGGATTGCATATAGCAGGGCCCAGCACAATGTTTGGCACAGCTCTCAGTTATGTGACGTTGAGATTGCTTGGAGAAGAAATGGACAGTGGAAATGGGAGCATGCAGAAAGCAAGAAGCTGGATTCTAGATCGTGGGGGTGCCACTTCTATTCCTTCATGGGGAAAACTCTGGCTCTCAGTAAGTGTGTGTGTAATCAAATGATACAATTAAGCTTATACTCAAAATGCAATAACTGTTGTTATTAATATACTATTCTAGAATGAAATATAACCAAAAATGTATTCGAAATGTGACCTATCTGATCTTATTTTTCAATCAGATACAACAACTTTTCGGATAACATTTTTGATTATATTTCATTCTGGAAGGAGTACATAATAGGTTCTTGGCGTATACGAATGGAGCGGAATGAAGTCAATACCTCCAGAAATATGGCTGCTTCCCTACTTTGTTCCTTTTCACCCAGGAAAGATGTGGTGTCACACTCGACTTGTGTACCTACCAATGTCATATTTATACGGTACAAGATTTGTGGGTCCTTTCACTCCCATTATTTCATCCCTCAGAACAGAGCTCTATACTATTCCTTATCATCTACTCCAATGGGACCAAGCTAAATATCTATGTGCTAAAGAAGATTTGTATCATCCATGCTCAATGATACATAATATTTTATGGGCTTTTCTTGATAATGTTGGCGAACCTCTTCTCATGCATTGGCCTTACTCCAAGCTAAGGCAAAAAGCACTCAATCATGTTATGGAGCATATACACTACGAGGATCAAAACACTAATTACCTTTGCCTTGGTCCTGTTAATAAAGTACTAAACATGGTTTGTTGTTGGTTGGAAGATCCCAATTCTGAAGCATTTAAGTATCACATTTCAAGAGTCAAAGACTATCTTTGGGTGGCTGAGGATGGAATGAAAATGCAGGTAATCCTACATCAATTCAAATATTCTTTCTTCATAATACACTTAATATATCAATATGCACTATCACATTTCATAGATCAAGACTGACTCAGGCAAATTAGGACCGACCAATCAAAATTGGACGGTCTAGATATATCGATTCCAATGTAGTCAACTACACTAAATCCAAATTTCATATTTCACTAAGTAGATATTTGTAATGTAACAAATATGTAAAATATAATTAAATGGGTTTTTACTCAATTAATGCATACTAAATTGACAAATGAATGTGCATCAAGTTCAATTGGATTTGTAATTAAATATTGACCTTGAAACTTCTAAAGACATACATGTTCTATGTGGCTCAGGGATATAATGGTTCTCAAAGTTGGGATGTTGCTTTATCTGTTCAAGCTATCTTGTCTACAAATCTTGATGATGAATACGGATCAATACTTAAGAAAGCAAATAGTTTCATAAAATACTCACAGGTATTATATCAAAAAAAAGTTATAGAATAAAGTAATTAAGGTATTATTATATTAAATATATGATAAACACAATACTATATTTTGGTTTGAAGGTTAGAACGAACATGTCTGGTAATTGTAGTAGTTGGTATCGTCACATTTCAAAAGGTGGTTGGCCTTTCTCAACTCAGGACACTGGTTGGACTGTATCAGATTGTACTGCAGAAGCCTTGAAGGTATAGGTGACAACGATATATGAATGAATCATGCATGAATGCCATTATATTTAACAAACAAATTTAATCCATATTTTCAGGCAGCCATTCTGTTATCAAACTTGCCATTTGAGATTGTTGGGAAAGCAATGGAAACAGAACAATTATGCAATGCAGTCAATTTGCTTTTGTCCATGCAGGTAGATACTCAAATGCAATTAAACATAACCTTGCCTATACAATTAGAAGAATGTTTTTTTTTTCTTTCAAATTTAATTAGAAGAATTTATTCAACTACATGGTTTAATATTATTGCAGAATAGAAATGGTGGATTTGCATCCTATGAGCTCACAAGATCTTATGCATGGCTTGAGGTACAACTTACTTTATAATTAAATATGGAATGTAGATTCAATTTTTTCATTATATTTAACACTTGAATGGTTTCTGTCACAGAAAATAAATCCAACAGAAACATTTGAAGATATCATCATTGATTATCAGTATGCATCACATTGACACAGTTCTTTGTAATTTCTATCGTTTGAATTTGTGAAAAATGAGTCCATTATTTATAGGTATGTAGAATGCACTTCATCAGCGATTCAAGGTCTCCACTTATTCATGCAACAATTTCCGGGGCACCGAAGGATGGAAATAGAGACTTGCATTGCTAAGGCTGCAAACTACATTGAAAGCACACAGCTACCTGATGGATCATGGTTTGTCAAACTTTATCTAGAGACTTGTCTGAGTATATAAATGATTTGAAAAAATGATTTTTCATAGAGTTTAAATATTTGTAATTAACCAACTAGGTATGGGTCATGGGGAATCTGCTTTACATATGGGACATGGTTTGGAGTAAAGGGGCTTATAGCTGCTGGTAAGAGCTACCAAAACAGCCAAAGCATTAGAAAGGCATGTCAATTTTTGCTTTCCAAACAACAAAAGCTTTCTGGTGGGTGGGGTGAGAGTTATCTTTCATCCCAAAACAAGGTAAAGAATGACCCTTGCTTCTATTGAATCTCTTTCAGCATAGCTAGTTTTTCACTATTAAATAACAGTTAAAAAAGAAAATTGTAAAACAGGTATACACAAACCTGGAAGGAAACAAGTCTCATGTAGTGAACACTGCATGGGCTATGCTGGCACTTATTGATGCAGGCCAGGTATAGCACACTATAAAATGGCAACGTTAAACTAAGTTCAATGCTGACTGAGTATATATAATGAACTTGTTAATTTATGAATCTATAGGCCGAAAGAGATCCAGCTCCATTGCATCCTGCCGCCAAGGTGTTAATCGATTCACAAATGGAAAATGGGGAGTTTCCACAACAGGTAATTAACAATTAACAACCATAGCTATGCAGTAGACTAGACATATATATACATACATGGTAAGTAACAACTTTGATTTAGCTATTTCGTAAGATCTCGATTGTTGATTAGACAATGATTGGTTCACATTTTAACTTTTACATAATTTGATGTGTATTACATATATTATTATCAACTGTCGTTTTCAAATAAACAGTGAAAAGACCTTCCCTTATCAATGTTTACAATTATACTGATCCTTATTCCAATACTTTGATACTCTGAGATAAGATTGTCAATAGTCACTTTTATCATGGTATATAATTGAGTACAACATACACCATTGAGCATTTATTTTAGAAGCTGTACTATTATGAAAATCTCAATATCGGATCTTAGTTTGAGTTAAATCACATTTCTTGACAATCACGTATCACTTTTTTTTAACAAATTCATTTTAATCTTAAATTAGGCATCATACGCATGCTAGTGTTTGACCATGTATTTAACATAACCTAATATAATAGGAGTTTTGTATAGGAAATAATGGGCATCTTCAACAAGAATTGTACTATCAATTACTCTGCATACAGAAACATTTTTCCCATCTGGGCCCTTGGTGAATATCGAAATCACGTACTGCTTCATTCCAACAAAGAGTCCAGAGCAAATGCATAATCTGGTAAACATGTCTAGAATGTTTTATTCTATGTATTATGTCATTCATTTGCAACCTTACATTTAACTAATATCTCAATCTACCGTTTAAGCTACACAACTGCCAGTAAAGGGAGCCGGGGTAAAAAAGTGCAATTTAAATTGAATAAAGCACTGGTGTGAAATGTAAATTGCTATTGAATAAAGCACTGGTGTGAAATGTAAATTGCTATTTAACTAACACAAAATGTGATACAAAATTGCCCTCTTATGAGGATGAGTAATCCAGACTATTTTATCCCCGTTACAAGAATACATTGATATAATTCCCCATAAAAATTCAATAAATGACAATAACTAAACCTCATCCACAAACTTTTTACCAATTGGTTGCTCTCATTTCTTCATCAATCCAAGGACAAGTCGAGAACAAATATATTTCCATCACCTATTCAATGTTGTGTTCATTTTCTGTCTAAACTTCCACTCAAGGGTTGATATTTAGTGACTTGAGGACTCGGTCACACATGAATTTGGCAATTACTAAGAAAGGCAACTACACACCTCGTACTTTGAAACAACTTATCTACCTTCTGCCATACCATGCACTGAATATCTAGGAGCTTCCTTGCTTTTTCTTGCAAGTGTGAATGTTTCCGAATTGTCTCGCCATGTATCTAGTAAGATGAAAAACATAGTAAATATATAGTCATGAAAAGGATCACATTCAATTGGACTTCTATAAACAACTGAACTGGCCTACGAGAAATGTCCCAAACCTTCAAAAATAGCCTGATGACAGCTTGTAGAAACTCAAAATTATTTCTGGAGGAGAGCTCAAAAATAAAATAATCCAGAAGCTGTTCAATCCATGTCAACTCGGGTCTCTTCTCATCTTCTTGCTGCTCATCATCATCATCATCAATGATCTGAAGCATTCGGAGTTCCATATCTAGAGTTGACGGGGATAATCCTTTGATATAATCAGTGAAAGCTGCATCTGCAACATGAAATGTTAAATTCTAAGTGTGTATCCAGATGAGCGCTCACCAAACATGGTTTCGAATTAACCAGATTTTGTAAAATTAATTTACTTAAATTGAGTTTCAAGTGAACTGAAATATGTTTAGATGCTTTAACTCTAAAACCAAATTGGATAAACAATTTGGTGCAAATTTTTCAACCCAATGTAAGTTTTTTTATCACACTTCTAATCAAACCTAGGCTTGGAGACAATCAATTTTATTTTGAAACAACTAAACACCATTTTCTTTACACAGCTATGTTTTCATCAATCAAACTTAATTTTGAAGGATGCAAATAGTTTCCACGTATGTATAATTAATTGACTGTAATTAACAAACATACAAGATGCAAATAAGAATGAAATGTTGGATTCTTACAACTGTCAGTCTCGTCTGTCGATTGAAGAAGATACAGAAAGCGGGATTGTGGCGTATCTAATCTTGCCTTGTTCATTTGTTTTTCTTCATCTTTTACATCCTTCTCCTCTAGTGATACCTTACCAGGCTCAAACAATATTTCCCCCGAGAGCAATGGAACTGAAGGCAGGAAGAATGGAGCCTTTTCAGGTTTTTTAGGAGGCTCAATAGGTTTATTGCGAACCTGGAATGTAGAGTTTGTCATTCAACAACCATGTCAAACTAAATGTCATTCACATGGATAACAGAAAACAAAAGAGAAAATGAAGAAAATAAGGTTTAAACAGAAGTTCATAGCATGAGAAGGAATTATCTGAGAAGTGGAAGACCTTTATAATGTCTAAATTGATCAAGCTTTGCCATTGACTCTTCGGCAGCAATGACAGTGTAACTAAATCGGGTATTTGCTTATCTTGAGTTGGGAAAGTTGTAGCATTATTAGGTTGAGAGGCATTCACCAGCTCACCAGAATGCTCAACGTGAGTATCTTCTGTGGAAGAGATAGATGGCAACTTGACACTCACAATCCTTTTTCCACTTGCATATGAATCAACATTTGAACTACTAGAGAACATTGCCTGGCTTACCCTGATAAAATTTCTCAGTATCAGAAATGGTTTCATCATAACATGTTTAACTTCATTCTGAAATTTTATAGAACCAAAGATCCCTGCGATGTCATTTAAATTACAAAGGTAACACTTTTCCCATTCAAGATTGTTTGCACCTTTCAGAAATTTAACAAATGACTTGTTGGCATAATGAAAATTTTATATGGAGAATGTTGTCTCAGGTACACATCTCAATAATTTTATTCTAGAAAATGACTTGCACCTACAAGTAGGAATCAGTTTCCTCATCTTACAGGATTATCTGCCAAAGACCATAAAAGAATACATAACAGATGCACCAAACACTTGAAAATGGAAAATGTTTTCTACAAAATTATGTTCTATGTACAAAGAAAACAATTTGGAAACTTACCACAGGTATACCCCATTTTGATCAACATGGGTAGTAGCTAATACATCCATGTTTGGGGACAGAGATAATGCTGTGATAGGCACATCAACTTGTATAGCATCTATCTGTCTTGCTAAGATCACATCCCAAATTCTAAGACTTCCGTCCATACTGGATGACAGAAGCCACTTACCATCCTCACTGAAGCACAAATCTGTTATACGATCTGAGTGACCTTCAAATTTTCGCACAAGTCTGAGAGCCACGACATCAAACAACCTGATTGTTAAATCATCTGCTACTGTAGCCAGGAGACCTAAAATTCAATATAATTCTTCAATCACTTCATGGCTCGAGAATATTAATTATAGAGTAAGAATATTTTTTCCTTCTACTCAGTTCATGCACATTATTAATTTTTTTAACAAAAAGGAATTAGGAATTTATAAACACATGGATAGAAAGACATGAAAAGTGATGAATATTCAAATTACCATTATAACGATGGTAAACAATCTTAACAACAGAACAACCAATCTCCCATCTGGATTTAAGACCCCTTTCTTTGAAATCCCAAACCTGAAATAAAACAAACCCATAAATGAGGACTTCCAGTATAATTAGCAATGCTAACCATTGACTTTAACAAGTGACAATTACAGAGTGCATTCAAACAAGAAATATGAACCTTTAGATCTCCTTGATATCCTGCACTTATCAATAGAGTATTTGTTGAGTCACAAGCAACTCCAACCACCTCACCATCATGAGCACAACTTCTTGATTCTGACATGTCAATGTAAGCACCCCTATGAATTCCTGATTGAAGGTTAAATTTTTCGATCCAACCACCGGCTGTACCTAAAATGGCAAAATTGCCACAAGCACTGATGGCACAAGCCTGTTTCAACATGATATCAGTGCTCAGCTAGTATCCACCACTGTCAAAATGACTATGAAAAGGTGACACGCTAATAGAGAAATGGCTTGTATTTTGTATTATCTTGCCACACATCCATCAACATTTTCAGTATAAAAATGAAGATTGAGCTATAAATTGTGTGGCCAAATAAAAAATAAAGAAACAGCGCATTTCACACACACCTTCCTTAAAGTAGTAATTGTTAGGAAACAAAAAAAACAAACTCCATGAAGAGGTATTCCTAACCTTTACAGGTGTTGGATTTTCAGGGCATGGATTCAATATATGCTCTCCTAGAACAAAATTTTGAAGTCTCCACACATATGCTTGGGCAGTATCCATATGACAAGTAACCACATTGCACCAATCACGCTCTCTAATTTCAGCTGAAGTTTGCACAAGAAAAGAATAAGTGATGCTTCTGACAGCACTTTTTCTTATAAACCATTGAGTAGGAATGCTTCAAGTGCAATAATATACAAATTACATACATACAGATGTTTGTAGAAAGATTACTTTTGACGAGTTTTCTTTGGCTCAATAGCTGATTTGGGACAATATTTCGTGATTGGATTATATATTTGATGTACAAGGGGTTTCCTTAACAGATATGCAGAGTGGTTGGGAAGAATCTACATTGATGTTTTCTCTTTTTCCTTGTTTATTCCTTATCCAAAATTTTGTGCCCGATTACTAAAAATTTATAAAACTAGCTAGAAGGTGAAACAAATACAATCATCAATTGATCATTCACTTCTTTGTAAGCACATATACTCATGAATCACTCACCAGCCATGCTTTTGATATACTAATTCACAGAAATAGTTAATATAAAATTAAGTCACTGGATTAAATTCCTTGTATATTTGTCTACAATTCTCTCGCACAACTACACCTGAATGGATGAATGCCAATGGAAGAGTTTACTTACCACAATCAAACGCAATCACAGGCTTCAATTTTATTTCTTCCTCCTGTACAAACACACATCCACACAAAACATGAGAAAGAAATAGTGAATAGCAAGGCAGTACTTCTGTTCATTGAATACACAATACATTTCCCCTATAGATGATACAAGTTGTCAAAAAAATGGAGAAAATTATGGTTTGGGAGAGTTATATTACTATAGGGAAAGAGAAAGAGAACAAAGAGACTATAGGTTATTTCTAGTTCACACACGAATTTTAGAATTTTAACTAGATTGAAGAGAGTATGGATAGACAATCCAAAACCCAACAGACAACACATGAAAGCGAAACATAAAACTCAACTCACAAGCGAACCTAGGCAACCAGTGCTCCGTGTAAATAACATAAACCCAGCAAATTCTTAGGCACAAAGTTCTAAAAGTCTTCAACCATTTCCCAAAATGGCAGAAGCACCCTCAGGCCTCAACTTTCTAAATCTAGTCTCCAGTCCACAACATGAGTCTCAAACTACCCAACAGAAGTTTATTTTAGTCAAACAGACATTATTCTGTAATGTGTGCGTGCAAGTAGAAGGCACAGACCCGCGTAATTATCACATTGTCAATTTCAACAAAATAATTACTGCGAAAGTGAATGGCTGCAGTACTACTGGGAAAGAGAATTAAAATTGGAGCTAATCATATTAACGCTGGACTCCAAACTTTGGTCTACATGGATCTTGTAAAAGGTTTTCTAGTGAAACAGACATTACTCTGCAGGGTATTCCGTAGGTGTGTGTGCGTAATCAAAACTTTCAAAATTTATACAAGAACTAGTAAAGGAGCAATGCCTTCATTAGATTTGTTAGGCAACAAAGAAATCAGAATGAGAGCACCAGCCATACCTTGACTCTCAGCTTCTTAGCACGTTTAGACACATGGCGTTGAGAAAGCTCCCTACTTTGTTGATCCTATTAACATTACAGATTCAATAAAAACATCAGCAATAAGTAGAAAAATGATTAGGCACATACACAGAGGATTAAGCCACGAAATATAGCCAATATAAAAGAGGGGTAAAATAAATAAGCATGCATGGAGGGAGCAAAGGCCAATAACTAAAAAACTGTACAATGTAGTCCATCTTCTCATGTATCATTTAAGGTAATACACACTTTTTAAGAAAATGATTAGTTATGTTTACTTTTATTTATAATGAAATGACGTGCTAAATGCTAAGACTAAAATACCCTAAGGAAAAAGTAAGAGTAAAACATTACGTTAATTGGAAAGGTTGAAATAAGTGAAAGAGGAGAAGTTAGGTGGATAGACTATTTAAAATAAAGGAGGTATTGTCAGAAAATAATACTACCTTCAGCCTTTTTAATAAGAAACAAAAGGCCAAATCATCAAGACCAAGCTTAAATACTCTCTAAATAGACAACATAAACAAAGCTTAAATGACATTAGGCACTGTTAGGGCCAGGGCAGCAGAGGATGATCCAAATGAGCAATTGGTCCATCATGGGTCAAATGGGCCCAGGATTTGGAAGGTTTATTCCAGAAGGGGAAAAATGGGGAAACAAGGGTAATTCTTGAATAGAAGGTGGCATGGATCAGAGAGAGGAGTCAGATAATCGTTTTCCATTGTATAAGGAGTGGAGGTGTGGGTTGAGAGAGTATCTTGGTGAATTAAGCAATTAGTTATGAGTAGGAGGCAATAGCATCCTATAGGAGCTTAGCTCTGGTCAGACTTGTGTTCTCTCTCCCTATCTGTAAACACTTCATTTGATCATAATAATAACAGCCCCTTTATTATTCATTCTCCGAGTTACTTTCTGGTTTTGATTTAATGGTCATGACAGGCACCTAGATGATTATAACCCAAAGATTATAAAAATCCTGAATCCTAAATAAACAAAAGTCTAGGTAAAGTCTAATTAATAAATGGTCTTGATAAAAGAAATGATCTTTATAATAGAGCAGCAGTGGACTCCAAACAAGTGCTTGTGTGAAGCAAGTCTCGAAATGACCTTAGTCAAAGAAAATTGTGTGCCCACATTGGAAATTGTACGTATATTACTTTTCGCATTAGACTATCAGTTAACTAAACAAAAGAAAGAAGAAGATAATTTTATACAAATGAATAGGGATTATTTTATTTCCAGAGCGAGGGATTTATGACTAGAACAGGTACATAATTTCCGTAAATTAGAGAAATACATACTGAAATGAATTACAACCAACCTGAACACCACAAAATTTTCTTAGATTAGAGTAAGTATCCTGAAAATAACTACAACTAACCTGTACAACAGAGAAAAGGCGAAAGGCTCGATCCTGGCCAGCTGATAGAATATGTCTTCCATTGGCATAAAACCTGTCATGTAATTTGCAGGTGTGATTTTCATTATGGTGCATGGCAAATTGGATGTATGAAATTTATAACAACCATGTCATACAATGATGATACCAAAAAGAACGCTAAATAGCTCACATCATTCCTTTCAAACAAAAGTGCAGAAAGAGCTTTGATCCATACAAAGGTTGACAAAAGGAAATGAACAGCAGATGATGGTGTAGATAAGGTTTCCATAATAATTAGCATTACACAACAAAGTTAATCAAAAAAGTCTCCTTATATACTAAGACCTGGAGATTAATTATTACTTTATGCACAAATAGTATTAATCCAAGGAGAGTTGAGAAGTGGAGAATGAAGAACAACAGGTCATGGAGTAGAAGTTGTTTGCACTTTCCACAATAATTGGCATTACACAAAAGTTACTCAAAAATATATCTCCTAATAAACTACGACCTGGAAAATAATTATTACTTTATGCAGAGGGGAGGAGCACTATGCCCACTTCGAAAGCGCAGAAGGCGGGGGTCACCATCACTTGTGTCAAAAATCCACATCTGAGAGAAAACAAAGGTTTCATATTCAGGCACTATACATTAGAAACACAAATTCACACCAAACAAAAACAGACGGAACAACGAAAGTTTAAAAATCTTATTTGGCAAAATATAAGTTCATTATAGAGGAAGGAAATAGCCACAGCAATTCGGTGAAGAGTAAAGACTACTAACATAGCTCAAGTGACTATAGCCACTTTCGATTTTTACTGTTTAAGATAAAGACGTTGACATTAAAGAAAATAATGCTATATTGTAGTAATCATTATGATTTTGATTTTTGCAGACATCCAAACTTATCAGTTATCTTCAATTCAATTAATAAACAACTATTTTTCTTTTGTGTATTAAAACTTAAAAGTAAACAGAAAACAATAGTTAATACACCCAGAAAATTATATAGTGCAAACATAGGGCATGCATGCAGGTGTGCATATTCTTCAAAAAAACTTACTTTAATAGAGTTGTCTGCTGATGCACTCATTAGCACTGGCTCATTAGCAAAAAAATGTAGTGAAGTTATTGCACCATCATGAGCCTCTCTTACAACTGAGTGGAGCCTTTTCTTTTCCAGATTCCATATGCTTATAACACCAGATGAACCTCCAGAAGCCAGAAGGGGCTGTCCATCTAAACCGGACAAATAAATAAACCAATAAATGCCACAGAAAAACTCAAAGAGAAACAACTCTTCAATTTTAATTTTGTGATGTGTAATCTATTATTAGTGATAAAAGTCAACGGATCAGTTTCAATCAACATGAAAATTGTCAACCTCGGGGTTAATGGTGAACATAAGAAATTCAAGAGTGTGACTGATATTATTGTCAACTTCTCCAATAGAAAAGATAAACCCAGTTCATTTGACTTGGACATCAAATGCATAAACAGTTAAAATTTACCCCTCATCCAAATTTGCTTTAAGTTAGCAACCAGTGCTTTAAAGTAATGAATTTAAATGTTTCCAAGTCTTACCAGTGCTGAAAGATAAAGCAGTCACAGAACCACGTGTCGAATGTGTAAATGAAACCAATTCTTCGTCATAACGGATGTTGTAAACATGAATCCTTCCATCAGTACAGCCAACTGCAACAACATCTAAAGCAGGTGACGAAACACAACAGGTGATAGGTGAATCCCATCCCTTAAACTCATATATTTTTTTCTTTGTGCTAATGTTCCAAAGCTGCATAAGGCCTTGCTCACTCCCAATAAGAACCTGTTTACATGTTTGTCAATCATAAAAGAGTGAACTTTCGTCTAACCAATACAATATCTATGAATCTTAGACAAGGAGAAAGATGTGGTCACCTTGTTAAGGTAAGTATCTGGATGCATAATACAAGTGGGACTAAATTTCGGATCTAGCATAATGTGGGCAAACGGAACAAGGTTGTCCTCGATTCCCTTGAATGCCCACAAGAACATGTTTCCCTCAACATCAAGACTGATAATATGTTCTCCAAACAAGAGTAGCAATTTAACCTTGGCATTATGGCTGGTCCAAGTTGCAACCTGAAAAGGTAACAAATGTTAAAATTCCCCAAATAAAAAGCTTCAAAAAGAACCAAAATAAAAGAAAATAGGAACATGATGCACAGGACCTGATGCGCACGCTTGAAAACACCAATGGTGTTTCCGTATGCAGCAAAAGTATAATCGCGATAGGAAGCAAGAGCACCAATCTTCTTCGGAAGTTGAGGACCTTAATGGAAAATAGCATAACTCAGTGGAACTCAAAAAATTAAAAATAAATAAATACTAATAAATATAAAAAGCAGAGTGTTCATTACCAACGAGAGACAAAGTGAGCTTTGCACACTGCAGAAAGCAATTGGAAGTTAAATGAACAGAGCAAGAATAATAACAAATCAAATAAAGGAAAAAAGGAGGAGGTTGAGTGTTACGTTGAAAATCTGAAAAGCCTTTCCGACGCTCACAGTGATGAAAGTTTCGGTGCCGAGTCTCTGAACGGAGAAGGGGACGGTGCTGGTGATACATCCGATAGCTCTGTAAGGTTCAAAAATACCCATCCTCTTGAGGAGCTAAGGGATGAAGGCACAGTGATGGAGCCGCAGTTAGGGCGGCGCTGCGGCGGGTGTGAGGCCGGAAGAGTTGTTGAAGGATGATGGTGTGAGGGTTTAGGGTTTTAGTCTTCTTTTTAACGAGAAACAATTTCTTTATTTTAAGACAAAAACAGTAAATAGAAAAAGAGGAAAGAAAAAAATTAAAAGTGGATAGAATGGTAAAAATGAGCGAACAATAAAATAAAAAATAATATTTTATCACTGTTATTTTCAGCTTTTTATTTCTCTGAAAACAATAATATTTTATCACTGTTATTTTTATTTGATTTCTTACTCCAAAATCGCATGTGAAAATGACATAATTTAAAAAATATTTTTTTCAATAAAAAAGAAAAACAATTATCTCTCTCTATGTTTGGAAGTAAGTTTGTTGGTCAATTAATAAAAGAAAAATTGCATCTGTCGTTGATAAATAATAATCTGAAGCAATCACACCGAAGGTGTTTCTCTCTCCTCTTTGATTATAACGCCGATGATCGGTCGTCGTCATCGTTCTCCCTTTCCCACCATTTTACCTACTGCCTCCTGCTGAGACGGATAAGATGGAAATTATGAAAGATTCGGACTCCGAAGAAGCGATATGGAAAGAAATCGAAGTTTCAGAGAGGTATTCTTTTTTTATGATTTAATAACTCAAATCATTGTTGTTTATTAGGGTATTTTTATTTTTATTGTTATTACTATTACTATTGCGCATTCATATCTCTTGTTGTTGTAGCTACCTTGTTTGCTCCATGTATGAACAAGCTGCATCACTAGCTTCCTCTATTTTGAAACGCTTGCGCCATGATTACCATCACATTGCAACTCAAGATATGCTTGAATCAATTTCCATGGTTCTCCTTCAGTCGTTCAATCAAATTGGCAGGCAGGAAACTCCCTTACTTTTTTTCTTTCCAATTCCCTTTTCCATTTTTCTCAAAACTTAACGCCAACATATTTTTATCATATGAATCTATTGCCTGCTGCAGGACTTCAGAAATCCTTGATCAACTCCGACACCATTTCGTTTCACTAAAAGATATTCCCTCTCAAGTTCTTCTTACTGGGTATGCTCATTACTTACTTTCATTTTTCTCTTCCAATTATTACTCATTTAACATGCACCTTATGTAATGTTTGTTCGGTTTCTTTTGTCATTTTTTTATTTTTAGTCTTCATAACAAATGGTCTTTCCTATTTTTTACATGCCTCATATAGCTTATTCACGATCCTGCATTACGTGCTTGTTTGCTTGCATGACCCTAGGATTTCTATGCTTGCAACTCCTTGCTACAAGGATACTACTGCAAATACCCTATTGGAAAAGTCATAAGATGTGATATGATTCATGTTTGTGTTTTTCTTATTTGCTTCAGAGCCTGTTTTCAAATAGCAGAAAGTTCTGCTTTGGGTGTTCGAGAATTTCTCGAGGAGTTTCTTGATGGATGGAGTCTTGGGGATGGACAATATGATGCTTTCATTGCAGAAGCAAATGTAGAGCGTGGAAGTAGATTTGAAAGGCACGTTATTCTTGAAATTGATGAATATTTGGAAGTTGTTGAGGTCTATGCCGTCACACTTCTTGCAACGATTCTACAAGATGTAGATCTTGCAATTTCCTGGGTTGAAAATGCTCCATTGGCTGAGGAAAATCGACAGGTAAGGGTGCTCTCTGTCTCTGTAGCTAAGTTTGTAAGTAATTCTACAGACAAGATTAAAGCTTTTTTTATCAGACATTTTCAACCATTTTCAACCGGAATTGGGAAACGAGTTATGGTAGGTTTTTATCAGACATTTTCAACCAGCTGACTTGCACTTTATATAAAAAGTCTATAAGTGTGATTGTTTGATTGTCTAGAGTGGTTATTATTTATTATTTTCATAATTAAAACTTGATCCTAGCACATTGAACACACTGCAAATAACACCACAAGTAGTTTTGAAAAATTTAAAAATTCCTCTTTTTGTAAATATCAGAATGTTTGTCCTAAGATGCGGGTTTCCCGTTCACTTACTAAATATTGCTTTGTCACTGTATTGGTAGGGACTTCTGCGAAGGTTACACTCTATGCATTCTCTTAAAAGTACCAATTTGTCTCAAGTTTCCTCTCTGCAATCACCTACTAATAACAATGAAACTTATTCGTTGAAAGAAACACATGATCGTGAAGGATCGCTTGAAGCCTTGAAAGGCAACCATGCCGACCATAAAATGTTTAGGTTCAAAGATGGTGTGTCAAAACTTTCTGAACAAATAGGCACATGTTTCTGGTGTTTCCGTTCTGTTAATTTGAAGTTTGGTAATGCTAAATTCGTCGTATCTAGTGGGAAGATTATGCTAGGTTGTTTGATCCTGTTCATCTGTTATGTTTTCAGAAGAAAGCAAGCTACTTTGAAAAGGTAAATGACTTGAATTCTTGGCTCTCTAGTAGAACGTTTCTGTTATACATCTATTATCTATTATCCAGTGTCCATATCCTCTCACTACAGTATAGAGTTGTGTATCAAAAGTGGCTTTGTTTAAATTAATCTTTATCTTTTCACTGTTTTGCGGATAGCTGTTCTTTTATGAAAAACTATAATTTTTTATTTTATTTTTATAAATTTTTTTAGTATTTATTGAAGGCTAGTGGACTACTATCTTATATTCAACTTATCCTTATTTAATCTATATCAATAACTTGATTAATTTATGTATAATTTTTATGAACAATAAGGGGCTATTAGCGTGAAGTTAAACTTGAGTAGTGTTTTAGCACGTAGGACTGATAGACTGCTAGATTGTGAATGGGAGCTTGTGAATTATTCTTGTTGGGAGGCATGTTATAATGTATAATAGAGTAATACTTTTCTCTCTGCGCTTTCTTTACTGTAACGAAAACTTGTTGAATTGGTTAATTTGATTTGTAACTGTAAGATCAAAAGCAAGTTCAACAAGATTTGCTCTATCTCCTTCAAAGGGTTATGTTTTTCTGAATCAGTCACTATTCATGGTTTAGGATTGTAAGAAGACAAGTGATTGCAGCAAAGAGGGCTTTAGTCGATTTGTGGCAACTTGCATTTTCGTATCAAGTTAATCCTTTGGCGGCTGTTGAACCACTCTCTGCTGCAACACGTCAAGGTCAGTGATGGAATTGTTGATCAAGCATGACCCTCAGGAGTCTGTCATAAGTAATCCTCAGAATACCATCTTGATTATCCTTCTAGTTCCGGAAAAGCAATATGTATTGTTTAAGGAGGCACTTGCTTAAGCAGATCAACAAAGCCTTGATATTTATGTGCCTTGAATTCATGTGAAAAGTTGCACATGATAAATTCATTATGCTATTATCTGTACAAGGAATGCTCAAGATTAGTGTTTCTGTCTTAAAAATAAATCGTAGCATAGATATCACAAATACGCTTGACAAATTGTTTTTAGAATAAAATATTTTGCTATGCATAGAAATGTAGTGTTCCTAACTTTTGATTTTAGCATGGCTTAAGTTTGAGCTTTTTTACGTTATTATTTTTATGTTATCTACAACGGTGTTCTATATATGAAGTAAATCAACTCACGATTGTTCATTGTAAGCTAAGCAGACTAGGGAGAAACTCCTAAAGAAAATGGTTGTGGTTTTTGGGATTTAGGAATCGTGATCCTTTTACTATATCATGGCACATAGTAGGCTGCTTTGTGATATGTTGTAAACCTTATACTTGGGTTTGGGGTAGTTTTGCTATTCACAACAAGTAAGGGGGGGAAACTGAAATAACCGACTACTGTAACCAATAACAATTTTTTGCTTTGCACAAAGTTGTAGCCATATATAGCAACTTGTTTAGCTGTTTCGTTAATTTGTTTCTATAATTTCATTGGTTGGCGCTGAATTTACCCTATTTTTGAAACTTAGATGTGGAGTTATATCAAAACAGAAATATCAACGTACTTTATATATGAAAAAAGTAAAAAATTGAGTTAATGGAATCGAGTTATCATATAACAAACCAATGTTTGGTGACTCATATCATAATGGAAATTGGACTAACCATTTGCTCATATGTAAAACAATGAGGATCGCATTTGTTCATTTCGTATCACAACTGTTTTTGATGAGGTTGAAACCTTGGAGATTATAGAGTCAATTATAGAGTCAATTTTTTATAAGGAAAAATTCTACATGGAAGAAAGATATTTGCAATATTTTTACAACATGAACATTATCAAGTATTATTAAGTTATGAGTTATGTAAATAGTATTTATTAATTACGAAAAAAAATACTAATAAATATTGTATTGAAATGATATTGTGAGATAGATAATGGTGTAGTGAGTGGTATTGTAAGGCTGGGCGTGCATTTCTGCTTCGTGACGAGGAAGACACAAACACGCATATTCTCTCTCTCTCTCTCTCTCATTCATGAAACACAAAAGAAATAAATATATAATGAAATAAATAAAAAGGAGTGACTAGGTCAGCTGATTAATTAAGGTGGACCCCTCTCTCTATGGATCTCTGTTTGTGAATGAAAGAACTAAACAAACAACCTTAACTAACCAACCAACCTCTGTCGTGTACACGTGTATTCTATTTGCTATCATTAGCTCTCTTCCTTTCTCCTCCATCTCAAAATGCATCCAATATTTCCTACCATCTAAACCTATCTCTCTTACTATATTCATATGGCAGCCACACCACTACTCTTCACCACTTCTTTAACACCATTCTTCTTCTTTTTTTCTTCTATTCTCATCATCGACATTGCATCTTCTATTTCAGACATAGATTCCCTCCTCAAATTAAAAAACTCTTTCCAAATCACCAACGAAGCATTTTCTTCATGGAACACATCCCTCCCTCCATGTAATGCTGATAATTCAAATTGGTCAGGTGTTCTCTGTTACAAAGGACATGTTTGGGGATTCAAACTCGAAAATATGAACCTTAAAGGAACCATTGACGTTGATTCCATCAAGCATTTACCTTATATCAGAACCATTAGTTTCATGAACAACAATTTTGATACAACATGGCCAGAACTAAACAAACTCCCTGGTCTTAAAACAATTTACTTATCCAATAATAAATTCTCCGGCGAGGTTCCGGCCGAAGCGTTTCAAGGGATGCAATGGTTGAAGAAAATATATCTGTCCAATAATCAGTTGAGTGGTCCTATTCCAACTTCTCTTGCTTCCTTGCCAAGGCTGATTTCTTTGAGGTTGGATGGTAACAGATTCAGTGGTCCTATTCCTCAATTTCAACAAAAGTTTAAATCATTCAGTGTAGCTAATAATCAATTGGAGGGTCAAATACCTTCTACTCTTAACAATATTCCAGCTTCATCTTTTTCGGGTAACACACTAAAAGTTCGTTTTATATGCTAGAAAAATATTTACTTTTAATAGCACAATAATTGATAAATTATGTGCATGTTTTAGTTTTATCTGACGGATGAATAAGCTCTTCATTTAGAATGATTATTTCTAGAGTCTTAACATCATATATGATGCTTGTAAGATTCCTATGTTAAGCGCATAATTTGTCAATGTAGAGACTAAATTATAATTTAGAGAAAGAGGGAATTAGAATTTAATTAATTAAATTAGTACTGATATAAACATTCGTATGACTTGTTGGGAGAGAAACAAGTTATGACATATTCAGGAATTATTTTTAGCTTATTTCCACAAGTTTTCTCTAATAGTTTATGAAAACAGCTTGTACTTTATATCAAAATAGTTTGACTTTTTGATGTTATTTATTGTTATAGGAATAGCTTATTCATAAGCACTTACATTATAAACATTTAATAAAGATGTTTGTCTAAACTAGATTAGTACAAGCGTAAAAGATAGTTTAGCAGTAAATATAATGCAATTAATTGATACGAAATGATGGTCAGCGCAGGTAATGAAAAGCTATGTGGAGCCCCTTTAGGTGCATGTCCCTCGTCCAAAAAGAAATCATCATCATTAAGTACGAGTGGTGTTGTGGCTGTGGTTCTTGCTTGTCTTGCATTGCTTGTGATTGTAGCAGTAATATTATTTCTCCTTATTAAAAGAAGAAGAAAATCTAAACAAGAAGAATTAGTAGGAGGAGGAGGAGTAGTTGGTGTTGGTGTTGGCAGCAGCAACAGCAACAGCAGGGATAGTAACATTCAAAAGAAAGGAGGATCATCATCATTAAATAACAATTCAGATGATCAAGGTTCGATAAGATCACGAGAAAGCACCAATCACAGTAATAGAAAAGGAGACAGCATGAGGTTGTCCTTTGTGAGAGAAGAAGCATCAGGTCAGTTTGACTTGCAAGATCTGTTGAAAGCCTCTGCTGAGATATTGGGAAGTGGTATTCATAGTTCATCTTATAAGGCTGTTCTCTTGACTGGCCCCACTGTTGTTGTCAAAAGATTCAAACAGATGAACAATGTTGATAGGGAAGAGTTTAGAGAACACATGCATAGACTAGGAAGGTTGAATCATCCAAATATCCTTCCTCTCTTATCTTACTACTACAAAAGAGATGAAAAGCTCTTGATTACTGACTTTGTTCCCAATGGAAGCTTGGCCGTTCGCCTTCATGGTAAGTATAAGAATGTCTTTGTCTTAGTATAATGACTTTTTATACCGTGAATCAATCATAACCATCATATTATTAAAAAAATTATCTTAAAGCCACACATATGATTGATTTAACACCCAGCTGCATGCTTTAAGAGCTTCTGTTTTGCATCATGCATGCATCATAGATACATACATATTGAGACTGATTTAACATATATATCATGGACAAGATTATATTGTTAACATGGTTACATTTAATTTGTACAGGATACCAAGGTATAGGAGAGACAAGCCTTGATTGGCCAACAAGGTTGAAGATAGTGAAAGGTGTAGCAAATGGTATTGAATATCTTTACAAAGAGATGCCGAGGATGATTGCGCCTCATGGTCATCTTAAGTCCTCAAATGTTCTTCTAAGTGAGTCATTGGAGCCTGTCCTCGCTGACTATGGATTAGTACCTGTGATAAACCAAGATATTGCTCCTGAAATCATGGCTATATACAAATCCCCTGAGTATTTGCAGCAAGGCAGGATCACTAAGAAGACTGATGTGTGGAGTCTTGGAATACTGATTTTGGAAATAGTAACTGGAAAGTTCCCTTCTAATTTTGTACAACAAATTAAAGGAAGTGAGTTGAGTTTGGCCAATTGGGTTGATTCTATTGTTCCTGAAGAGTGGAGCAGTGAGGTGTTTGATAAAGACATGGAGTTAGATAGAGACAGTGAAAGGGAGATTGTTAAGCTTTTGAAGATTGCATTGGTTTGTTGTGATATGGATGTGGACAAGAGATTTGATTTGCAAGAAGCTGTACAAATAATTCAAGAGGTAAAAGAAAGAGATCATATTAATATTAACAATGAAGATGATTTCTATTCTATTGATCATGCTGGTGAAGAAGCTTAATTACATGATGAAGTGATCATGAGTTTTGAAAAGATTTGTTTGTCATGCATGGTGGGAAGAAGTGAGTCTGTTGATGAATGAATATTGGTTGAATGAATGAAGGTTGCCAGCCATAAACATAACTTGGATTGGATACTTCTTGATCCACATAAAAAAACATATGCCATGGCATGAATAATGGAAGGCAATGTTTCATGCATCTCTGTCTGTTACATTACTGGATTTCAATGTTTTCATTATATAGTGTAATGAATGAATGAATGAATGAGGTGAGGTTATTGTGAGGGGAAAGAACAAGAGCTTAATGCCAATCATCATGAGATGAAATGTAATTGAGGAATTGAATCAATATACCTTTTTTATTTGCTTTGCAATTGTCATTTCTATCTCTCTTAAGTGTATTTACTAGTTCTAAATGTTGTAGGTTCTATAAGCACACAACTCTGTCCATTGAGAAAAACGGACTAGTGCTCAAATCTATAACTATGAATAAGGGCTGCCTAATTAAACAAAACTATTAATAAGTGGTAAGGATTTTGGTGGCCACATTTTATTTTTCATTGTACTATTCTTGATTTTTCTCAAATTGCACAAGTAATAATCAGCATTTATAGGATTTTCTAATAACTATAAAAAGAAAAGTTACTTAAAATAATTATGACGATATTTTTCTTTGGTGATCAAGTATCGAACGTAATTAATTTTGTCAATGATTAGAGATAATTATTTATGTTATTTTTGTTAGAGTGATAATATATTGGTATTAAAGAAAGATGTGGTTAAAATTTAATTAATTATTGATAAAATCGGTGAAATCTTCACATTGATAATATATGATTAAAAAAAGAGATAATTTTTTTTGTAACATATTGTATTTATGAGAGATATATTTACTCATAGCTCAACTAGTTAATTAAATATTTTCTTTAGGTACATTATCGTTTTCTCTTATATTTTATTTTGGTGGAAGATCTATTATTTAGATAAAAAGTTTCTTTTAATAAAATTATATTTAAATAAATTTCATTTGTGTAAAAAATAAAATTTAAATAGAGATAAAATAATATTTGATACATGCACATAGTTAATTTGTTATACATATCACTCCATCCGACATAAAATAAATTTTATATTTGAATATTTTACATAAACTAATAAAACATGACGAAAAATGCAATGAGATAAAAAAAAAATTACCAAATAATTTTTATTAACCATGAGTATATTTGAATTGTGATAAGTGGAATGTGGGAAATAATGAATTGAAAATATTGCAGTTAGTATTAATTAAAATTAGATAAAAAAACTAAAAATGAGAATATTTTGACAACGAATGGTTTACCGTTATGGTGACATAGATAGATGAAAGTAGCATGTGATAATTAATATGGAATTGTAGACACCGAAAATGAAATGTACGTGGTGGAGCATAGATGTAGAATATTAATAATATTCACTAAAATTAGAAGGTACAACAAAACAACACTTAGAAGTGACGCAGGAACACCTCCTTCATAATATAATATTAATTGAACATTTAATAATATTTATAAATGATGGGGGTTACTTAAGTTCTCAATAACTTAACTTGTTTGTAAAATTGAATTTGGGGAGAAGAAAGAAATAAGAATAATAATAATAAAAACACCCATCTAAGGGTGGAAGATTCGACTGAGAGAAAATGTCTCGGTCGAATATTGGCTCAGAGAAGAAACTGGGTGCAGGACGTGTTGTGGCTGTGGCTATTGAGAATAATAAAACAAGCCAACACGCTGCCAAATGGGCCGTTGAAAATCTTCTTCCCAAAGATCAATGCCTTTATCTTATTCATGTTAAACTAAGAACATCCAATGCTTCCATACAATGTAATTTCTATTTCATTCTTCAACATTTTCATTATTGTAACCAATTCATTTATTTACTGTAATTCAATTTATGAATCATGCAGCGGGAAACTATGGGGATGGCAACGAAATCGCTATCGACGGCGAATCCAAAGATCTTTTTGATTCATTTCGTGTCTTCTGCAATAGAAAAAGTGTATGCACATTCTTTATTTTCATTCATTCATTCATTCATTCATTCAATCAAATAATAATAATTTGCATAATTGAAAATGATGATCTGGTGCCTAATGCAATGCAACAGATACAATGCAAAGAAGTTTTGTTGGAAGATATGGATATATCAAAGGCATTAACAGAATGCATTTCATCTCATGCGATCGAGCTTCTTGTACTTGGGGCATCAACAAGGGGTGGCATTGTTAGGTATGTAACTAATATTCATTCATTCATTCATTCATTCATTAAGAATACTTGATTACATTAATACTTTATTATATACAATATAATGATTTGTGTCATGATGAACAAAATATTCATGGCAGAAGATTTAGGACAACAGATGTTCCAACTTCTGTCTCTAAATCTGCACCACCATTCTGCACAGTATATATAATATCTAAAGGAAAAATCTCAAGTGTAAGATCTGCAACTGCTCCAATTCCAAAATCAGCAGCGCCATCGCCATCACCGCCTCATGCTGCTGCTTACCAATTACCACAACAACAACATTCAAATCCATTAATGCCAACTCATAGTCCTGATAGATTCTCTGACCCGCAAATCACACGTAACTACCCACCACGACGTATGTTCATCACTCCCTCCCTTTAATTTTGCTAAACTATTATATTATATATCACAACACTAGTAGTTTAATTCTATGAATATGATGGATCAAAATATTACAGCTACATCAGAGAGGCATGCAGCATATGGTAGTATCCGGCAGCAGGGGCTGGATGATGAACAAGAAATGATGTAAGTAATCACAATTACTTCAAACATGATTCATGTTAGTCATAAATATTAACACTAATTCATTATTATATGTATATTCAGATCACCGTTCAATAGGAGAGGACACAAAGCATATGAGTCATCAATTCCTGATTCAGATATATCATTTGTCAGCAGTGGAAGGCCGAGTATTGATCGAATATTCCCTTCATTGTATAGTGTTGATGATCTTGACAATAGTAGTAGTGGTATTCCCAGTAGGCTATCATTTGGCTCTGAATTTGATTCAAAAAGCAGCTTTGCTTCATCCTTTTCTGGTGGAGGTGGACAAAAATCAATTGACTTGTCCTCTCCTTTGGATAACTATTCATTCAGCTCCCAAGGCAGTGCTAACGCCTCTTCTTCATTACGGTTATCCGACGCCACGGTATATCTATATATAAATCACTCACCTCTCATGCTGCATTTTTATTACATATATATGATCCTCAAAATCATCAATCATCATAAGTAAGTAATTCATGGTTATATATGATATAGGATGAAGTGGAAGCAGAGATGAGGAGGCTGAAGCTTGAACTGAAACAGACAATGGAAATGTACAGCTCAGCTTGCAAGGAAGCTCTCACAGCAAAACAAAAGGCAATTGAACTTCAACGTTGGAAATCAGAAGAAGAAAAGAAGTTAGATGAAGCAAGAGAAGGTGAAGGAGCAGCAATGGCTATGGTAGAGATGGAACAAGAAAAGTGTAAAGCTGCACTCAAGGCAGCTGAAGCATCTCAGAGAATTGCAGTGTTGGAAGCGCAAAAAAGAATGAACGTCGAAAGAAAAAGCGAAATAGAAGCAAATCAGAGGAAGAAATCAGAAGATTCATATAATTCACACAGCACCACTGCAAGGTACAGAAGATACAGCATTGAGGAAATTGAAGACGCGACAAAACGGTTTTCAGACGCACTCAAGATTGGTGAAGGAGGGTATGGTCCTGTTTTCAAGTGTGAACTTGATCATACACAGGTTGCTATCAAAGTGTTGAAATCAGATGCTGCTCAAGGAAGGGCACAATTTAACCAGGAAGTTGAAGTGTTGAGTTGTATTAGGCATCCAAACATGGTGCTTCTTTTAGGAGCATGTCCAGAATTTGGTTGCATAGTGTATGAATACATGGCTAATGGAAGTTTGGACGATTGTCTTTTCAGGAGAGGTAAGTCACCACCTCTTCCTTGGCAGTTGAGATTCCAAATTGCTGCTGAGATAGCCACCGGACTCCTTTTCCTTCACCAGGCTAAGCCAGAACCAATCGTACATCGTGACTTAAAGCCTGGAAACATTTTGCTTGACCGAAACTATGTGAGCAAGATAGGTGATGTTGGTTTGGCAAGGCTTGTTCCTCCTTCTGTTCAAGACACTGTCACTCAGTACCGCATGACATCAACTGCAGGAACTTTCTGTTACATTGATCCTGAGTACCAGCAAACTGGTATGCTTGGCATCAAATCTGATATTTACTCACTTGGAATCATGCTTTTACAATTGGTAACAGCCAAGCCACCAATGGGTTTGACTCATCATGTTGGAAGATCTATTGAGAAGGGAACTTTTGCTGAGATGCTTGATCCTGCTGTTCAGGATTGGCCTATTGAACACACCTTGCATTTCGCTAAACTTTCTCTTCAGTGTGCTGAAATGAGGAGAAAAGATAGACCTGATCTTGGTAAAGTTGTGTTGCCTGAGCTCAACAAACTCAGAATATTTGCTGATGAAAATATGCCTATGATGATGTATAGAGGTGGTGGTGCAGTATTTAATCCCAGAGGTAGCGGTAACTATTTCATCAATTCCACAGCTTCCTCAAATCAAGTGAGTCATTTATTCATTATTGATGCTTCCTTTTATATATAGAGATAATAATATCACATTGACAATATCAAATTAATATTGAATTATATATGTTTTGCTTTGTTGTAGGACATTATGAATGAATCCAATTCTTTGTCTGGCATCTCTGGGGGATATGAAAGCCGTTCAAGCACATCATCGCTGGGGAGACTATAACGGGCAGAGTGCTTATATAGTTCAATTTAATGTTTTCCTTTTGTTGGTTTGACAACATCAAATGAGGCAGCCACATACAAGTCAAGTTTAAGGTTACCACATATCATGTATGCATATGCATGCATCTTTGAAGAATTCAAGTATCCAGCCAAAATTTGTAACCCTTGAATTGAATGTATATCAAAATTTTCAATATGAATACTAGTGTTATGAATTTTGTTTGTAAATGAATCCAAATTCCAACTCCACAACTTGAAGTGCAGAAGATCTCTCTTGAGCTTCACTTGATTTTTTCTTTGTTCATATACAAATTAATAGCCATGTGTTGACATAAATATCAAAGGATGTTTGAATTTTTTTATTTGCATTGCGAAATGACTTTCACATATCAAAACCAAATTACAATCTTGTGAACACAGTCCTAATTCCTACTACACAATTTGACCATAAAAATAGGCAACTGAACAAGCTCATGATACCCCTCCCAGGTTTCAAAATAAAGTTCAAGGATGAATTTTCCAAATTTAAAGAAATTGAATACAATATTTTTTGGACTGAATAGAACTATTCAAAAAATAAACTATAAGTCTATAACTCAGTTTAACTGATGCAAAATTATCTTTTACTAGGAATACCAAGATATTGATGTTCTCAGTTAACCACATCTAGCGAACTCAAAAAACTAGGACAACTGGGCCAAGAGTGTATGATTAACATCAAATACTTTTCAACCCAAACTTACATATTCTACACATTGTTTTCCACACTTTTTTTGGCATGCTCAGATCATACCTCAAAATACATGCCAAGCTATATACCTTTTATCGCAAGAAACAGTTCATTTTCAACACTCGGTTTACTAATCCAAAAGAATAACACATTTCTCTATTTGTAAGACAAATTACAGAGGAAGATGCAATCTTACACCCAAAAGCAACGCAAAAAAAGGAGGATAACGTGTTTTGATCAGGTCCTTTTGTTTTAACTTGTTAAACGATATTCTTCTATCTAGACTGCATCTTTATGGAGGGAACTCTGAGTTGCTTGCTTCTTTGCAGGACGGCTGACAGGGTCAGAATCATTGCATGGAAGCCCCAGTCTTCTCTCATTCGAATTAGTACCGTCTTCTGGACCTACCCAAGCTAGAGGACACACTGCATCACACATATCACCATGATAACATGGCACAAAAATCCTCAGTACCAACATTTCATTTAAAAAGAGGGTGCTACCATGCTAGATTCACATTTACTATTTGATTCATTATATGCCATATGAGAATTTTATGTCATTAGCATAGCCGTGTAAAAATCATACTTGCCATTGGAAAAAATACACGACAAATCACAAAATATAACACTTTTAGGGATTAAAGATGAAGTAAAAAATAACATAAAATGGATGTACTGAAAACTAGAAGTGGAAACATGCAAGGGTGATAAAGATATATAAAGTAATAGACAAATTTCACTTTACCACCATAAAAATTTAATGCTTTTGAACCTTTACGTATGATTTTGTTAAAAAAATTATGTACCTTGCTCAGGTTCGACAGATCTAGAAGGGCGCTTCCTCACATAGTTTTCTTGCAATGGTTTAGGTATTTGAAATGAGAACCGTGAAAGAGTCACACCATCTGTCATGTACTCTGGATGATCCATCAAGAACCTAAAGATACAAGCACCAAGAACAAAATATAAGAACGATCAACGACAATTTTTAGTAATGATGACAATAATTCAATTAAGACAAGCTAACTTTCAAGGTCACATTTCAGAGATAGTAAAACAGAAGCAGCAGGAACATACTTCTGGACCTCTACCATTGAGCGCAATCTCTTGCCTGATGGTGCAACATAGTATCTGAAAAATTAAAAAATCAGAACACCGTCAAATTAGAACTTCCATGAGTGTAGACTTTCTAACCCAAAAAATTCGTAAAGAATGGGGAGCAGTGGTATTGTATCACTGTATAAGGCTATTTCTATAATAATGATAGATAAAAAAGAATGACCAATAATGAATCCATACATATCTGCAAATTTGCTGCTTCCTTCACCTCTGATTCGTAGCAGCCGCTGCCATCCATCTGGAGGCTGTGCAATGTTTGGCTTATCAATAGCCCAAATCCTACTGCCATCCTGAGAAATATCCTCTGGATCATCACAAGATACATCAGGTCGCCACTCACGAGCTTTTTGACAAACAAAAGGATGTTGAAGGATATATTCACGTATTTCTTCATATTTTTCCTTTGTTGGAATCAGCCTCCATTTAAAACAGGAAGCACATTGAACAGTGAAAGCACCAACTGCTGGCAAAACTCTAGAAGATGAACTTGAAGGTGAAGGTTTGTTTCGTGGGCGCACTGGAGGTTTACATCGAAGAGGATCAGGGGTAAGTTCAATTGGGTTGCCTCCATTTGTCACATCGTCATAAAGGACTAATTGCTTAGATGCATCATCATTAGACAGGTTACTTTCATCATCTGAAGACGAAGAAACATATATTGGTTCCGGAAGACTTCTGTGTTGATTATTGGGAAAACTGGAGGCTGTTAGGTCCTTTACTTGATTCTTGGGTGTAAGTGAAAACTTACCACGATGCATTTGGTTTTCCTAGAAGTCTAGCACCTGATACATTCAAAAAACTGATAAAAGAAATAATAAAAAATAAACCTAAATTCAAGAAACTGAAACCAGATCATGCGGCTTGGTCTTTTTTGGGGCCGCACCCACAATGTAACTTGCATGTTGCAATTCAGCAATATTCATGATTCATGCGAATTGGGATTCATGTTGCAATTCAGGTCCAAAAGAGATTCATGATTCGATCTGTATGGATTGCATTTGATTTTGTTTTTAATCAAGATATGTGTCACATGAATCATGTGGTAGTAATAACATTCAGCATCACAACATTCACAACCTCTACAGAAGGCAGATGGATAGTTTAAGACATAGGTTAGGAAACTTATTTTGGTCATTACAAATTGGGTGGCAAACTTGGAAACAATCTAAAAAGCTAGCACAAACGCAAACAAGGTTTCACATAACAGAGCAAAAATTGCCTTGTAATTGGAATGTATATCTAATCCTATCAGAATGCAAATTTAATTTGACAAGAAAGAGAACAGATATAGAAGGTTGAAAAGGACCTAGATTCGCCTATTCTGATTTAATTCAAACTCAGCTCTAAGCATAAGAGAATCAAGCAACTAGATTAGAAATCTAACATAGTAAAATCCATAGCTCAAAAGGAATAACATAGATAAATGACACAAGAAAATATCCAACTTGCGGTTTGGTTCTAGTTAAACCCTTTAGTTTTTATAATGAGTTAAAGGCTTGGTCTTAAATAAATATTTGATGTTATTGCCATTTTCCCCTTAACACATAGCAACAACAACTAACCCCATTTCAACCAAACAAAGATCAAAAATAAATTTGCCTTGGATATATCAAGGAACCACTTCCTCATTCATTAGCTTATGCATCTCAAATTTTCAAATGCTCACACATTTAAGTTACCCATAAAACACCTATAAGATTACAAAAATTTAATGTAAGTAAACTTACACTACTAGTATTAATTAAAACATCTCAAAATAAAGTAAAAACTAATCAAAATCTGACCCTAGCGATTAATCCAATGCATCAAGGTTGAAAAACAGAAACAATGTGGGGTAGGAGATACCAATCAAACCTTGACATTCAAAATATACCTAGTAAGAGGGAGGTGGAAAAATACAGCCTCTGCTAAAGTTAAGATCGTGTTGCGTAAACCTGTGGCAAAAAAAAAACAGATCAGAAAATATTATTATGAAGATAAGATCAAAGAAATTGTAGAGGTTAAATTCAAAAAACAGAATGGAAGGGTGAAATCTATGATCTAAAAGCAGAAACAAAAATAGAAAAGAGGGATCGAGAGAACCTTTGAAGAAGAGAAAGCAAGGAAGCACGTTTGACAAAGATTTACGAGAGAGAGTTTGCAACGATTTGTTACTTTACCTCGGAAAACCAACGAAACTTTCTATTCCATTGCACTTATAATCTATACTACTACTAAAACTAAATATTAAATTAAATTAAATATATACTATATTATTATAAATTAAATTAAATATATACGACGGAAGTAATAATAATGTCTACACTTATTTTAGAATTAATGGGAATAGTATTAGTGATCATTCCTTCTTATTAACTTTAAACACTTATTTTTGTACCAAAAATTAAGTTATTTTTCAAAATAAAGGTATAATTAAATATTTTTATTCAATATTTCCTTAAATTAATTACACCATATATATACATAAGTTATATTTACTGTTACAAATTTTGCATTGAAATGAGACAATTCAATTAAAGTCACATCAATCATCAAAAAGATTGGTAAAAGTAGTTGAAAGTAGTAATGATTAATAAATACTATTCTCTATATTTTAAATTAATTATCTTAGTAAATATTTATTTTAAAATAATTATGATTTTAATATTTAGAGGATAACTTGGTTATTTTTCTATTTATTTTTTAAAACAAAAACAAAATTTCATTATACCTAAATGCTAACTGATATACGAAAATGTTTTTTTTTAGGAATGTTACTATGTGTTTGGTTTTTTTTAAACAAATAAATAAATATTAAATTAATAAATAAATAAAATTATATTATAATAATAAACTATTGAGAAAAAATACATTAAAATTAATACAATAAATATATGGGGTTTTTGATCCATATATCCCTTTTTTGAATTTTTTATCTCAAAATACCTTAATTTGAAAAAAAAATATACACAAATGCCCTACTTTTTTTGCCCCAATTGCTTATTGGAATTTGGGGATGCGACCTCCTGAAGCAGATTTTTTCTCATTTTAACAGATGGTCGCAGTCGCAGCCTGGGGATGCGACCTTATACTATGACAATTTTTTTTTTTGCCATTTAAAGGATATTTATATTTATTATTAATTATTTTTATCATTTGAATAATTTAAAAATAATTAAAATATTTAAAAAATCAAAATTCAATTATGAAAAATAATAATAATAAATTTAATAATATTATAAATTTTTATTATTGTTATTATTATTATTATAATAATAACAATAATAATAACAATAACAATAATAATAATAACAATAACAATAACAATAATAATAATAATAATAATAACAATAATAATAATAATAACAGTAATAAAATACATTAATAAATAATAATAATAATAATTTTTATAATATTCTAAATTTAATAAAAACAATAATTGTAATAATAATAATAAAGTAGATTATATTAATAAAATAAAATTAGTTAAATTGAACCAATAACATACATTAAATTAAAAAAAACAGAAAATTGAAGAGAAAAATACATCAAATTTATATTTTATCATTATTATTATTATTATTATTTTCATTAATTTTTGTTTATTAGATAAGAAAAATAGGAGGAATTTATTATAATAATGTGGCAAAAAAGATGAGGAAGTTGTTATACTAATTTGCCAAATCGGAGGAAGTTGTTATAATAATTTGATAAAACAAACACACGTGTACGTGTGTTCGTGATATTTTGCCATAAAATAATAATGTATTTTCTTAACAACTTTCTCCTCTTTGGCAGATTATTATAACAAATTTCTCCTAATTTTCTTATCTAATAAATAAAAATTAATGAAAATAATAATAATAATAATAATAAATATAAATTTGATGGATTTTTTCCTTCAATTTTCTGTACTTTTTTAATTTAACGTATTTTATTGGTTCAATTTAATTAATTTAATTAATTTTAATTAATTTTATTATTATTATTATTGTTATTATTATTATTGTTGTTATTATTATTATAATAATAAAAATTTATAATATTATTAAATTTATTATTATTATTTTTTATAATAGTATTTTTATTTTTTAAATTATTCAAATAATAAAAATAATTAATAATAAATACAAATATCCTTTAAATGGCAAAAAAAAAAATTGTCACAGTACAAGGTCGCATCTCTAGGATGCGACCATCTGTTAAAATGAGAAAAAATCTCCTTCGGGAGGTCGCATCCCCAAATTGCGATAAGCAATTGGGGCAAAAAGTAGGGCATTTCTGTGTATTTTTTTCAAACTAGGGCAATTTAGGATAAAAAATTCAAAAAAGGGATATATGGATCAAAAACCCTTAAAAATTACTTAAATTATATACAAATAATAAAAAAAAATGATTTTGAAAAACCCTTTGGGAGATCGCTGGCCAGGGATGCTACCTCCTAAGGGGAGAAATTTTACCCACTTTACTAGATCGCTCCCCAAGAAGAGTTTTCCCACTAACCCTAAAAAGTAGGGCATTTTAGTAACAAGTATGGAAAGTTAGTTAAGTTTTCTTAAAAATGGGATATTTTGGTAAAAAATTCACAATTTCTACTTATTTTGCAATTTACAGCATATTTTGTTAAACATTTTCTTCAGTTTGTAGTTCTATTTTATTAAACAATTTCTTTCTATTTTTTCTTGAGTTGATAACAAAATAGAATGAATTTGTTAAATTTATTATTTAATAGAACACGATTTAATTTTCAAAATTTTTATTATTTTTTAATTTATTAAAAATAAATTAATAAAACAATAGATCATTGTATTTTATAATAAATTTTTTCAATTTAATATCTAAAATAAATTTTAACACAATACATGATCGTTATCAAAAAAATATGATATTTTGATAAATTAGTTTAGAAATAAGATATTTTAGAATTTTTATTTTTCAAAAAAAGATAATAATTAAAAAATCCCAATATCCATGTGCA
>JBBPBT010000899.1:5502057-5513608 GCA_037974875.1 Cicer bijugum | reverse complement strand
CACACAAATCATAAATGTCTATATCTAATTTGTTGGAGAATCTCGGAATATTAATCGATGTATCTGTTACTATTTATTGAAAAGCTAAAAGAAAATACGTATATGAATTACTTTTTTATATCCTAACATTTGATATAACATTTCAAGAAAAGTTTATAAAACATTAAATATATAAATAATATTTTTGATATTTAATATTTCTTTCATTATCAGTCGATGACAATTGAAAACTGGACGCAATTTACAATTTATTTAATGAATACCACTAATATAGATTGATAGACAAGACTCCCACTACTTTAAGTGTCTAGAGTTGAAGATAAGTGATGAAAACAATATGAAAATTATAGTGAGAATAGACTTGTTTTCTTGGCACGTTATTATTTATTTAATTATAAAATGAAAATGCAACGAATATATAATTATATGGGCTTGTGATTGAGCAATACATGAAGAAAACACAAAATGACAACACCTCCATCTAAGTGGTAATCTTTATAATTAATTTACCCATGCAATCTGCAAATTGGTAATTGATAGTGGGGGGCATACAATGATTGATATTGCTATTAAAACACATTTAAGTAACTAACAGTTTTGTAGTATATGATTGGTTCAAGGACACTGAATTTTCATTCATCCCATCCCATCCACACATAAATCACACAAATATAAATAAAGTTTATAGTTTTAATTGGACATTGGATTCGCACCAAAAATAAAATCAAGTAGTTTTACTGGATCAACCTTTCACACATTCCTCCAACAAAAATAACACTCTGCTTAATGTGACCTTTTTCAAATAATAGCTCTATAATTTTGATTTTTTATTTTAGAATATCTCTACAATGTTGATGGATAAGACTATTATCCAATACTCGAAGAATACCTTTCGTCCGAGCAATATTAGAATGACATACTCCTTCATTCCAAATTTACAAGCTAAGTGTAACATCATTCCCAAATACTTATTTTGACAAACAAGAGACATTATCTTTTCCTTTTCTACTTCAGGATCTCTTTCTCTTTTTTCAGATTTGCATCTCCTTCTACATCTTACTTTTATTTTCTAATAACCTAGACTTCAAATTATCACGTTATTTTGAAAATTTATGGGTGAAATCATATATAAATTTTCTTTTTTAGAGTTTTGGGATAAAATGTAATGTTCAATTCACTTGTGTGAATAATCTCTATGTCTTTTTTCATAATCCAAGAGTCCATAAATACTAAAGAGATTCAACTTTTTGTATTAAGTTTTTTTGACTAAGGGTTCCGTTGATGTACGAAAGTTATAGGTGTCAATAAAACTTTAAATTTCAAAGTTTCTCTTAAAAAATTTTCTTACTAAGTCTATAATATTAAGTCTCTTATTAAAATAATTTTTTTAAGGCTTTAGCTGATTATTTTATTATTTTTTATAAACTTAAAAGAGGACTCTCGTAGATTTAAATATTTTATTAATTTTGAGATTTTCGAAAAAAAATTCAAAAATTATTTTTTCTTAGAAAATTTCTCTAAAAAAATATATTTTTATTTCTCAAATTAAAAAAAAAATTGTAAATTATTTTTTATTAAAAAATTTATTTATTAGAAAAAAATAAAAAAAAAATGATTATTTTTTAAAAAAGTTGGTCCATAAGCCTCTCTAAGCCTATAAAATTTTAGTGTTTGAAGTTTTATTTTCAGACCTTTTTTTAACTATGAAATTTTTGTGCCCCTCCAACATGTGGGATGTGGCTAATATTTAATGGATTTGTTAAATTGACAGCTCTAACAATAGTCAACGCGACATAAATTTATGTTGATGAATCAAGGAAAATAAAGAGATCGTTATGTAGCAAATGTGAGTTGAAAGTCTCACATTACTAAATAAATTATAATTGAACAACGTACAAATAAAAAGATTGATAAATTTAATGTATTAAGATTTTGAATTAAAATATAATATTTATAATAATTGTTTTTTAAGTTGACCTTAAATGTTTTCAAAAATTGATCTTGCATAAACAAAATCACTTCCCTTAGTTATCTCCCACAAAAGCAGGTGACCACATAGATTTTAACTTTAGTAGGAAACCTAAATTTCAATAGTATAGACTAAAATAGTACTATAACCGTAATGAAAGGACAAAAAGTGGAACTAAACTTTTTTTCACTACCTTCCAATTCCATAATCGGATCTTCTACATTACTCTTCAACAAATAAAAAGGTAAATTTTATATTTCTTTTTGGAAAATTGTGAACAAATTACCTAAACTAATTAAAGTCACATAGACTCCACTAACTTATTTTATTTAGAATTTTATATAATTAGTTTAGTAAGTGATGAATTTTAATTAGTTGTGATTAATTTAAAGACTAAGAAAAATAATAAGGTGTCTTAAAACACAACATAACTCAATTCTTATAAAATATTTATCCTTTACAAAATACATAACACAACATAATTCTTCTACTTACAAATACATTTTTATATGTCATATGTTACTAGTAAAAGATTCATAATACACTCTTTAATGGTTTGTATTGAATATATATTAGATGCGTGATTCGACAACAAGTGATGTATAGTAAGAGGATAGAAATGCCAACTTCCCAATTGGCCTATTTATCTATAAAAACCTTCCCATTTGGCATACATTCATGACACCTCTGTTCTTCAATTACACACAAGAATGAACAACTTTGGTAAAAAATCACAAAATCTTTGTACTTTCTTTCCCAACAACTTCAACTTTCATAGATTTCTATCCTTCCAATTATTAAACTCCTTTTTCATTCAACTCTTTTATTTCATTATCCTTTCTCTGTTTGGTTACTTGGGTCTCAAGTTTTCAAAGCCAAGGACTTATTTTAGACCCAATGATTTTGATCTTTTTTACACTTCTGTTTCTGCTTCCACCGTTTCTAGCATGACATCAATAGAAATGGAAGTTTTCTCTAATTTCCAACTTATTCTTCTTACCTTTCTTATGTTAGCAGGTGGAGAAGTTTTTACATCCATGCTTCAACTTTTTTTAGCTAGATTCAGTTTCACCCAAAATGAATATAGTAGTACAACTCTTTCACTGAAACATGATCCATCACATAATAAGATTAATCAAATTGAACTTGGTTTAGTTTCTATTCCTCATCACTCAGAAAACCATGCACAGAATCATCACAATTTTAATGATAAAGATAAACTAAAGTATAATTCTCTAAGGTACCTAAGTTATGTAGTTTTGGGTTACCTTATGTTGATTCATTTTTTTGGCTTTAGTTTAGTCACCTTTTACTTAACTTATATACCAAGTGCAAAATATGTATTGAAAAATAAAGGCATAAAGATAGAAACTTTTTCTTTATTTATCATAGTTTCAACATTTGCAAGTTGTGGTTATGTACCAACCAATGAGAATTTGATAGTTTTCAAGAAAAATTCAGGTCTTCTTCTTCTTATTCTTCCACATGTACTATTTGGTAATACACTTTACCCACCATGTTTGAGGCTTTTCTTAAAGGTTATGAAAAGTGTTACTAAAAGAGAGGAATTCTCTTACTTGCTTAAGAATTCAAAGGAAATTGGTTATGATCATTTGCTTTCTGGTATACATTGTTGGCTCCTTCTTGTCACTGTCTTTGGTTTCATTGTTGTACAATTAGTATTGTTTTGTTCCATGGAGTGGAATTCAAATATTATGGAGGGTTTGAATCCGTATCAGAAATTTGTTGCGTCTTTATTTCAAGTTACAAATGCTAGACACTCTGGTGAATCTGTTTTTGATCTCTCCGCCATCTCTTCAGCCGTATTGGTCCTCTTCATTGTCATGATGTAAGTTACTCATTTTTATATGATTACTCTCACCAATGAGGAGATATTTTCAATATATATGCTTAGTAAATGTTGTGTGCTTTTGAGTTTATGTGATGGTTTACATAACTAACAATCTTTCATAACTATTCATAGGATTGAGTCCTTAAATTAGATAGTTGTAACTAATAATCTATTTACCCTTCATATAGTTTTCGTTGAATCCAATTTTATTGATTGTTTACCATATGGATGTATGATTTGTTTTGGCTCAATTTTTGGCAAGATGTATGTCTCATTAAGATTTCTTAATAGGTATCCACTGCATTGCTCCATTGTTATTGTCACATATGCTTACTTATTCCTAATTTTGAGCTTTTCCATTTGTTTGTTACAATGATTGTGTATTACACGAGTTTGCATTTCCTCGTGTACTTAAGAGTTTATTTATGAAGAAAACAAATTAATAATTAAAATATTAAATTGACATTTTTTACTCTTTTTTTTCTCCGTCTTTTCCTATCTCATAAATGAATCATCAAATATTCAAGGGACTTTAATTCATATCACACATCAATTTTCTCTCCTAAACAAATAATTGTAACAATGCTTCTTTGACCACATTCATTGTAACAATCCTTTTTTTTTACTCTTAAATTTTTTATGTATAATTTTTAATCTCTCTTTTTCTTTATAGAAAAAAAAGAGCAAACAAATAAAACAAAACTTACTTTGAATAAATTCTGAAATTGGCACATACATGGAAGATGGAAGTAGAATATAAGTATAGATTAGATTTGACGATTCAGAAAAGAAATTCTCATAAGCAATATAAGAATTAATTATAATATGGAATTTCTTCCTTGTATAGAATATTGTTTGGTAATGGATCTCTATCATGAGATGAAACATTTTGTAGAGTTTTTTAACCAAGAATAATAAAATTTAATTACACTTTTGTGTGAAGTTTGAATTGAATGTGTTGGAAAACAGGTATCTCCCACCATACACAACATATTTACCTATAAGGGACCACAAAAATGATACGAAGAAAGACCAAAAAAGCTTAGTGGAGTGTCTTGTATTATCTCAACTCTCTTACTTAGTTATTTTCATTATTCTTATTTGCATCACTGAGAGACAAAACTTAAAAGAGGATCCCCTAAACTTCAACGTGTTGAATATCACCCTTGAAGTCATCAGGCATGCAACTCTCTCTCTCTCTCTCTCTCTTTCTCTCTATTTATTGTTTGTGCTAGAATATTTTTTTTATTGAATATAATTAATTAAATATTATTCTTTTAATATGTTTTATATTATATATTCTTTTCAAAAAGGTTGAAATATATCCTTTCCGATTGTAAATATATGTAAAAATAAATTAAATAAAGTTAATATATTCGGTCATTTATCCTCCTCTCTAATTGAATATTTTGAATAGTTGAGGCATATTAATTGTTTTTTTTTTCTTCTAAAAAAGTAATGTATTAAGGAACGAATAAGAATTGTGATAAAATATGTGTGTGTGTGTGTGCAGTGCTTATGGGAACGTAGGGTTCTCAACAGGATATAGTTGTTCAAGGAAATTGAAGCACAATTCAATGTGCAAAGATTCATGGGTTGGATTTTCTGGTAAGTGGAGTACAAAAGGAAAGTTTATCCTTATCTTGGTTATGTTCTTTGGAAGGCTCAAGAAATTCAATATGAGTGGAGGCAAAGCATGGCACCTATCCTAGCTACCACATATATATATATATATATATATATGTATATATGTATGTGTGTGTGTTTAATTAATTGGTACGTACGTATGATTGCAATATGTCTTGTAGTGCTCAAAAGCAGCTGCATGTGTTGATATATATACAATAAGATATAGTTTTATAATTCACTAAGGTTGTGACAATGCTACATGCATATATAACATCATGGACCATGTATGTAAAATTATATATGATATGTTTAATTTGCATGCTTCGATTTTCAATATTGATACTTGTGATTGGCTTTCATGAGTATCTAACTTAAATTATAGGGGTAAAAAGGGTAGTTAATTCTAATTACATTAATATTATTGCTGTATATCAAGCAAATTAAATCATACTGTTCATGATTGGACTGAATATTTTAAAAATACTCTAATACTCTAAAAAATACTATTTTAAAAGTCCTGCAAATATTTTTGGACCATGTAATACTTTTACAAATATACCAATAAAAATTTCAGTCTTATATATTGTTGATTTTATTGCACACCTAAATGATCGACCATGTGACTAGCTAACTCACTATTGCATACACTTCTTATGCATTTTTCAGTTTAATATGTTGGGTGGCAAGAAGAGTCTAAAATACTAATAAATAGTTACTTTGAATTAAGAAGAATCACATAACTAAAAACAATTACAAACTATTTTGATATCATATTTTTTTCCACGAAACTTTATATGATGAGTTTATTAGACACTTTATTTATATGTTTTTATTAACATTTACATTTTCATCTAATTAATATGAGATTTTACTTACACTTTACATTAATTCGAATAAATTATATTTATTCCATTCTTTAATTTTTATTATAAAAGTAAAAAAAATATTACTTAATATTATATTATTGAAATGACTGATGATATATTTAATATTATAATGAATTATTTCTCTTTTTTTGCGCCATTGTTGAAGGTTTGATCTTATTTAATCCATGTGCCACATGGTAGCATTATAAAGTAGTTACTTATATATGTACGGTCCATTATAGGATTCCAAATTAGGAAAACCTACTAGTAACTGAGGTATGTGCAAAGCAAATTAAAGTCAAAAGTTAGTCATATGTACTTTATTAATTCATTTTTGTATATACTTTTTTATAGAATCATTAAGTTTATAGTTAAAAAAAAAAATCATCAGGTTTATTAATATTAGCAATGAAATGATCTTTGTTAATATTGTAATTAGTGAAGTAGTTAGATTAATAAATTTATATTTCTTTTGTGCATAATATAATTGACTTATTTATAAAAATTAGCTGATCATGTTAGTTGTCCTTTTTGAATTATTTTGCTCTTAATTTAATATATTTCATTTGTGTATAGCAATGATTAATATAATTTAATATATGATAAATGATAGTTTAATGAAAATATTATCATCTTGATTTTATTTATTTATATATTTTATTTAATATATATAAAATAATCAAATAAATTATAAAGAGTAATAAATACGAATATATTAGAGAAAAAGAATAATATAAGACCAATAAATATACGAAACTTTATTTTTTTAATAAAAAATAGAAAGTACGTATAGTGCCAAGTTTTCTTAATTAATCTATTCTTCAAGATAGTCTATAAATAAATAGTATTAAAACCAATTATTGGACACGGTATCTACGCGAGAATGATAATATTCGTATACTTAGCTCAGGGCATGAAAATGATCCATTGTTTATTATTTATTATTGTGATTAATTGGCTTATAATTATATTATCCATGTGAAATGTTGTACACTTTTGAAAAATCTCAATCACTCATGTGACTTTAAACTAAAAAAAAGTCAAAAAATTATTTATCCATATAGTCGACCTAACTTAGGGGTTTTGAGGGATGAGAATGCGATGATGTTGTGGTTATGAGCGCTGATAGCTATTTGATTGAGGTGTGTGTACCTTACATATATTAGAAAATTGTTTACTTGTATATGTGTTATACGTCCTTTGATAAAACATTCTCTACTGTTTTTGTAAGGAGATTTTTAATTAGGATTATTTGTTATATGATTTTTGATATATAGATCATAATTTGATTTTGAACATGTGCCTCTTACAATGGAAGATACTCATTACTATTGTGTGGTAAAGATTTTGATTTGAGGATCATATGAAACGAGTAACTCAATGGATACCCATAAATAAAATAAATGAGTAACTAAATTATCATTAATTAACGATGACTAATAGTTGCTACAAATGTAGTTCCATACTATCCTGCACTTGTAGATAGGGATCACAACGAGTAGGGTTTGGGTAGGGTACTATAGTACTCGTATCCATATCCGCAGTTTTAAAAAATACTCATACCTGTGTCCGTACACTCTTGAGTATCAACTTGAATACATGTACTCTTACTCTTTAGGTATCTAAGTGCCCGTACCTATACCCATTACCCACACTTTAACTAAAATAGATCGATAAATAAATATTATTTTGTAATTAAATTTAAAAATTATTCAAATATACAAAATTGAGTTGTCAAATAAATATATAATTATTACTTTATGTGACTACTCTATTTTATTAAATGTTATTATGATCTTCGTTTTGTATTTGTTTTTCTTACCAAATAAACTAATAACATATAATAAAATATTATTCTCAAATAAATAAGAACTATATCTTTACTTGATAACTTTATATTATTAGATTTTATTATTATCTTTCTTTTGAAGTTAAACTTCGCAGCAAAGATGACCTTAAACCTCGAACCCTAAACCCTAAATAATATACTTAAACCTTGAACCCTAAACTCTTTATATCAAATCTTGTACACTAACACACTAATTGTTATGAAGTAAAACTATAAAACGAAGATAGTAATAACATTTTAAAAAATAGAGTTGTCAAATAAAGTACTAATTACATAATTATTAGACAACACTATTTTACTAAATGTTATTATTATCTTTATTTAGTAGTTAGAATTCGTAATCAAGATAACGCTAAATATTTAACCCTGAACCCTGAACCCTAAACCCTAAATACTAAACCATAAACTCTAAATCCTAAACCTAAACCGTAAACCCAAAACTCTTTACCCTGAATCTTGAACCCTAAACCCTGACAACTATATTTTATTATAGTAAAATAAAAAGAGAGATTAAGTAACTATTAAGTTTGTTCTAGTAAAATAAAAATAATAATGTGAATCCTAATAAAAGGAGCTACTTGCTGCCGCCTTCGTAGAAGGAAGAGGAAACACAATAATGCTCTAGTTAGTCAAACAAACTCAATTTCTCAAATTTTTAACTATATTAATTTCTCTCTAAAATATATGAGTTCTCTGTTTATCAAATTAATCATTTTGCATTGTTCTTCTTTACCGTCAGTCCAATTTAAATGAAACCAACACCAAAACAATCGTTTGAAAAATGACCATACCTTTATTAGTTTTCTTATTTTATGGATGACAATGGGTAGGGTTTGAGTAGAGTATCAAGTTGCAACTCTTATGACAATATTATTTTAGATCAGTAAAAACAATTTATAAGAAGTTGCAAGTATAATTATAAAGATACAATTAATAAAATATAACTCTTAGTTATGAAGACACAATTATTTAACTATTCATCGTAAACAAATTCTTAAAAAGTTTGTAAATGTTTATCTTTTGATTTGATTATAAATATTGTAATGGTCCAATGATATTAATATATATTAAAACATAAAGGAAAACAATTAATTAAACTAAATATTAATATAATAAATAAATAATATATTTATATAAGTGCGGGTGCGGGGCGGGTACTATAGTACCCGTACCCACACCCATACCCGTTTAATTTTGCGGGTAATTACCCGTCCCCGTGCCCATACCCGTTATGCGGCTTTTTAACCTATTTTTTTGCAAGTATCCACTGGATCTGGGTCTAATTGTTATCCATAATTGTAGAGGATGATTGTCTTCTATTCCCTCTCATAATTCATTTAAAAATGACAATAGAAAAGTTAATAAAAGACATTTAAACAAAGAAACTATAAGCAGCATGACTTTTTTTCTTTAAATACCATCTCTTGCATTAGAATTTATTACAACAGACATTGATTCAAAAATTAAAGAGACAACAAAGATGAACGTCTTAGGTTCTCCTATGAAAAAGTTGCAAAACCTTTGCAACACTTCATATCAAAAACTAGCTTGTCTAAGCAAATCAAATTTTTTCTTAGTACCATGTTATTGTCGCTTCATTCTCCTAATAGCAAACCCATTATGGATTCAAGTTACATATTTCATTTCTCTTTCCATTTTGGGATTTGGATTTCTCAAAGCTCTAAATCCAAATTTAGAAACAACCAAAAACTTAGATTTATTCTTCACATCCGTTTCATCAGCAACAGTTTCAAGCATGTCCACGGTTGAAATGGAGGTTTTTTCTAACTCTCAATTAATCATAATTACCATTTTAATGTTCATAGGTGGTGAAATCTTTACCTCAATGGTAGGACTTCATTTCATTAGATCAAGATTAAAAAAGGAGTTAGATAAAATCGCTTCTTCGCATGCTCGTCTCGCTTCTTTAAACTCCGTTAGTGTTGATCAAATTCATTTTGAAGTTGAAATGGGAACAAATTCTAACTCACACAATAAATCACATGAATCTTTGAGTACCATAAATGAGGTACACCAAAAATCACATGAATCTTTGAGTACCACAAATGAAAATTTGAGGTATATGTCTATGAAATATTTGGGTTATGTAGTTCTAGCTTATTTTGTAATACTTCATATTATAGGTGTGTTTGGGGTGTCACTTTATTTTACAATTATTCCTAGTGCCAAAAAAATACTAGAAAAAAAGGGTCTAAAAATGTTGACTTTTTCTACTTTTACTATAGTTTCAACATTTGCAAGTTGTGGATTTGTTCCAACAAATGAAAACATGATTGTTTTTAGAAAGAATTCAGGTCTTCTTATTATGCTTATTCCACAAGTGCTTCTTGGGAACACATTGTACCCTACATGTTTGAGATTTTGCATATGGGTATTGGGAAAATTTTATAAGAAGAAAGAGTGTGGTTATCTTTTGAAGAATGCAGAGGAAGTTGGTTACAAACACTTGTTACAAGGGAAACACTCTGTTTTTATTGTGCTTAGTGTTTTTGGATTTATTATGGTTCAAGTTACACTTTTTTGTCTATTGGATTGGAATTTAGAAGGTTTGAAGGGTTTGAATTGGTATCAAAAAATGATTGGTGTGTTATTTCAAAGTGTTAATTCAAGACACACAGGTGAAACTATTGTGGACCTATCAACTGTTTCACAAGCCATCTTGGTATTATTTGCCTTCATGATGTAAGTTTGTCTCACTTTCTTCATCATTACTAGTACTATTTCATAAAAATCACTTATTTCAATACCCTACATTCAATGATTAATGTTAAAACTTATCAAAATATACATGATGTAAACTTTAAAACAAAAGATGAGATTTTGCAATATAAGGAAGTATTCAATAGAAAATTATTGAGTATTGTAACAATATTAAGTAGTGCTTAAAAGTACTAGTCAATTACCGATAGTTATTTAATCATATTAAATAATTTTTAAAGAAACTTCCAATAATTTTGAATATATTATTGACGTGACAAAAAAATATTATATATTTTGTAAAAAAAAAAAAAAGTTTTATACCGGTATAATTGACAGTAATTACATAGCTACTTATAAATGGATACGGTGATAGTGAAATTAAAATCATAAAAGTGCACTATTGGAGCTTGCTGGCAATGGGTTATATAAATATATAAAATGTCGATTTCACTTATTTGATAAGAAAAAGATCCTAGGTTTCATCATTTAGACCCATCATTTACGAATTATTTCCATTTTTCAATTACAATTATTTTGCTTTTAATTTGACTTCTCCTACCTACGATTTCTTAATTATTAAAAAAAAAAAACTTGATTTGTCTTGAACTACATTAGCTATTATTTTATGGCCAAATGATTGATATTATTCCGTAACTAATTAAATA
>JBBPBT010000899.1:5489984-5500466 GCA_037974875.1 Cicer bijugum | reverse complement strand
TAATAATTTTAGTTTAATAAGCATGCACCATGAATGTAAATATATTACGTTAACACTCAACACAAATCGTAGATTGTATAGTTATTTTATGATGATAGATACAATTGTATAGTTAGATAATAAAATTAATAATTCTAATTAATTGTTTATGTAAAAAATGATTTACCTTGACAATAAATAGTCTTTTTCTCATAATTTTTATTTGTATAAAAAAAATTAAAGAATATTTGTTGCTTAATATGCTGATCATTTTTATATGCTTCTAGTTTTAACTTGCACATTTGGGATACTTTTGATGTTTTTGGTTTTGAAATAATTTTTAATTTAAATACAATTAATAATAATTGTACTAACCCATATTATATGTGTGTGTGTGGATATGGCATAAACAGTGCGTATGGGAACGTAGGATTTAGTACAGGATATAGTTGTGAAAGACAATTACATGGAGATGCAAATTGTGAAAACAAGTGGATTGGATTTGTTGGAAAATGGAGTGATGAAGGTAAGATCATTCTCATAATTGTTATGTTCTTTGGAAGACTCAAGAAATTCAATATGGATGGAGGCAAGCCATGGAAACTCCTCTAATCTATCAACATCAAATTCATTGTACAATATTATATATCTTTCTTAATGAAGATAACCAAGGAAAATCAATTGTATACGGAAAACTCTTTTCACTTCTCTATATATAGATTCATTATTACATTTCTATGCAATGTAAGCACTTCAAGTGATATGGATATATAAATATTGATGATGCCTTTTTTTTTTTATAGGCAAATGTTAATAATTATTAGATTAAATTAGTTTTTCGAGATCAAATCTATAACTTCCTACATTAAATTTCTTTAATGTTCCTTATGGCTCATCAATTGTAAAAAAATTTATAATAATAATCATAATAGAATTATGAATAATTGGGTAGAATTATTTTATTGAATTATAAAATATGATGGGAAGTACTACAAAATTATGGGCCTAAGTCCCAACCCAACCACCCATACCTTGATGGGCTGATGAAGGTCCATCCCCACTCATTCTAGGATTTTAGAGGTTTTAGTAGCCTCACATCAGAAGAGTAAAAGGTGATCAACCTTAGAGAATGTGTTAAATCTAACATTAATACACTCCAAGTATTGAATACTACTATACTTATGACCATGTAGCTCAAAAGGTGTAATTACTTTGAAATGAAAAATTTCCCCTGTATCGCTGCAATTTGCCTTGTACCCCAAAAAAATTCAAAAATGCCAAACTACTTTCAATTTTTTTTTTTTTTATTATTTCAAAGAAAGTAAAGGTAAAATTTTTTTCCACCATTTTGTCATTCACCCTGTCGTAAAAAAGATTTCCGGTAGGTTTCATTTTTCTGGTAACTACCAGAATACTTGTAATAAGATTTCTGGTACAGAGTAAACTTCCAAAATGTTAAAACCCAATTTTTCGATACAGAAGGGAAAAGTTGTGTACCGGAAAACTTAATTGACAAGTATTCCAATACAGTAGTAGATTCCGGAAAATTTCATTTCTAAGTTTTCCGGTACAGACCAATTTTTTTGTAAGTTTTTAATTTTTTTTTAAATGTTAACAAATATGGATAAGCCGCTACTATTAATAGACAAAACATGCGTTGATACTACAAATTTTTTTGATACAAATCATGTATGAATAAATATAATTAATATTAATATTATAAAAATATATTATTGTGATTAATTATAATTTATTTTATTTCAGAAATTTGATTCAAGGGACACTACGCGAAAAATAGGATTTTACCGCGCTTTTTTTATTCCATTTACAGCGTTTTTTCAAAAAAAAAAAAAACGTTGTGGAATCGAGCGCTGTAAAAGATACAACAACGCTTTTAAAAAAGCGCTATAAATTATGTAGATATAATGTGTGCTTGTTATGTATATTTTACAGCGCTTTTTCAAAAAATAAAGTTACTGTTATTATCAGAAGATAAGATATAGAGACGGATGAGAAAGGACGGAGAAATAAATCAATATTAGGTTGTGACAAAGGGGAAAGGAAAAATACAAGTGTACTGCTAGTTTTATTCGAAGTTCAACAAAAAAAAATGTGATTGTCCTTTCAAGCTTAGATCAAAACCATTAAAAGATGGTTCATGATGGATGGTTAAAGTAATTTGTGGAATTCACAACCATGAATTACCTGATACTTTGGAGGGGCATGCATATGTTGGACGCTTAGATGAAGAAGAAAGAAAACATGTTCATGACTTAACAAAATATAATGTTGCACCGAGATGCATATTACTCTTATTGCAAGACCGATATAAGAGTAATGTTACTAAGATCTCACAAATATATAAACAGAGAAGTATCATTCGATTGCACAAGAGAGGTAATAGAACATAGATGCAACATTTATTCAAGTTAATTGAAGATGCAAAATATGTGTGCTGGAATAAAAAGCGTGAAGACTCCGATGTTATGAGAGATATTTTTTGGGCGCATCCAGATTCAGTGAAGTTGTTGAATTTGTTTCCGATTGTGTTGATTATGGATAGTACCTACAAAACCAATAAATACAGAATGTCATTACTTGAAATTGTTGGTATAACATCAACGGAGAAGACATTTGTAGTTGGATTTGCTTATTTGGAATGTGAGTGGGAAGAAAACTTTTGTCGGGCATTAGAGAGACAAAAATATTTGTTTGTTACACAAAATAAATTCCCTCAAGTAATTGTGACAGACATAGATCTTGCGTTAATGAATGCAGTTGGCATTGTGTTTCCACATGCTGTTAATTTACTTTGTCGATTTTATATCGAAAAAAATGTTGGAACAAAATGCAAGCAATATGTCTTAAAGGATAGACAAAAGTCAATATTGAATATGTGGAAAGACAATATGTATTTTAGTGATGAAAAAGAGTGTATGATGCGCTTGCATATGTTTGAGCAATTATGTGTTAATACTAAAGTGTTTGTTGATTATGTCAAAGAAACTTGATTGACTCCACATAAGGAAAGACTTGTTGAAGCATGGACAAATAAAATGATTCATTTGGGGAACACAACGACTAATAGGTATTTAATATAATTTTATTATACATTATTGAATTGTATTATATTATCTAATGTATCTGTAAAATTTTATTATAGGGTTGAGTCACCTCACTGGAAACTGAAGTTAATGTTAGAAAATAGCATGAGTGATTTGTGTAAATGTTGGGAGGCTATGAACAACATGATAGGTTGCAACATAAAAGAATCAGAGTCTCGTTTCAAAAAACTTTTTATGATGAAGAGCATGGGCACAAAAATCCATTTTATCAGAGATTGAATACATTTATATCAACAGAAGCTCAAAGACGTATTGATGAATAATACGACAAAGTTGAGTGGGTGGGTACTGACAAATCTATCTGTGGGTGCTCTCTCAGAAGGACATATGGATTACCTTGTGCTTGTGAATTGAGACAATATAAATTAATGGGTGAACCAATTCCTCTAGATTCTTTGCATATTCAATGGAGAAAATTAAGCATGGAATGTGAACTCACTCAAGACACAAAAGATGGATCAAAGTTGGATATGTCTACTAAGATGAATGTCTTATAGAAACGCTTTCGATCACTTGATGTTATTGGGAATCGAGTGTTGAAGAGTAAAATGGGTGAACTTGCTTTTCCAAGTATAAGTTCAATGTGTCCACCACCTGAAAATGTCAAAATCAAAGGAAGAGTGAAGAAGAGTAAGGGTACGAAGCCATATGGATATGATGTATATCGAGACCCTTCTTACTTTGAGCATGTTAATGCAACATATTATGAAGATATTGGTGCCCAACCCTCTCAGACATCAAAGAAGAGACAAGCCTCTCAATCAAAGAAACAACCCTCTTAGTCATCTCAATTTTCAAAACATTTGTTATGGAGACAATTTCCTGATATTATTCAGCCATACATTGATGACATATTTGACATGTCAGCGGATGAAAATTGTGGTTTTCGCGCTATTGCATTATTGCTTGGTTTCGGTGAAGAGTGTTGGTCTTTGGTCCACAATAAATTGGATCAAGAGATTGTTTCTCATGTAACTCCATATGATGGATTGTTCACAAGACACATTATAGAAGTAAGAGATTCGTTGATAATATCTGACTTAGGTGTTCAACCCATAGATAAATGGTTGTCCATACCTGATATGGGTTACGTGATAGCGACAATATATAATATTATTCTTGTCACGTTCAGTCTGACATGTTCAATGACTTTCATTCCTATGAGGGGTTCACATTCAAGATCGACAAAAAATGATCGCATTTGTTGTATTGGTTTTGTTTATGGAAATCATTGGGTTCCGACAATTATTTTCTTATACTTTTTTAAGTTTTATTCTAGTAATTTTTGTCTTAGGTTTTATTAATTTATTTAATTTTTGCGGTTAAAGATGAAAGATGGATTTCCAATGCCAGACATTGCACTAGGTTGGAAGCAATATCGCACCAATGAAGCAACTTCTTGGGCAATAGCATACACAGGGCGTCTACAACATTGGGGGTATTTATTAGGTCGGTTGTCACGTGTTACCCAAAATCCACCTACGGAATCCGTAGATGCAATGTCTTTAAACAAACCTTAATATTTTAAAATTGATACAAAATCACTTTAATGTACGTAACCGACATTTCAATTGTTATTAATTAATGTTAGTTTTTTTGTCATTCATTTTAGTAATTGATTTTATCTTGCATTTATTTCATAAAGTAACCGACATAACAATAGTTCATCAAAAGTGTTACTACTAACTAGTGTGACTACATGATAAATACAAAGTTTTATAAAAGTGAATATACAACTCATCATCTGGACTAGCTTGATGTTCACTCAACCCCTGTTGTATAAGATCATCGATCTGCTGTAGGATAGGTGACAGTTGTAAACTAGAAGCATCTGCACTGGTGGGCGGTACACTATAATGTGGGACCTGAGGTACACCATCTGGTCGAACCAGCAGTGGATGAGACACCTGATAGAACCACTCCAAATATCCATCTTCACACTTAAATGGATATGTAGCTGGACAAAGCTTGTAAAATAGCTCTGTCACTTGTGTCACATATCCCAACCATTCCACATCTACATCAAATAATCTAGCAGGATCTCGAAGTGGCGGTGAAGGAATATATTGGATATATTCAAATTGTCTCAAACACCTTTCTGGTAGATATTTCACTACAGTGCTGCATAATCAGAGGTGGCCAGTATAAAGCGTGATATCATCAAAATGAATGACACCCCTATGATTCTCCCATGGTCTACATATAACATCTGCAGGTGTCAATGCATCAATAATATTTATGTATTCATGGACCTTATGTTTACCTTGTTTGTTGCACCATCTATTCATTTGGACAAAACTTTCCACGTCAACACCCTAATCATCTCTATTACAAATATTCGAAAAATATTTGTAAATCCAACATTGTTACAAATAAAAATATTAAATAATTAATACTAATAATTAAATATAACTTAAATAAGTTAAATTAATAATTAATGCTAACAATTAAATATAACATAAATAAATTAAATAAATAATTAATGATTAATACTAATATATAATTGATACCTGAAGCATCATCATATATCCACCTAGATGTTTTGTGTCATAATAACAGGCATCTGAGAGGTAGTCATAAAGGACCACTAGTGCAACAGTACCCCATGCATATTTATCTGCATCGTCTAAATATCTGAATAAAGGAAGGTACTTCGCATCAACTAGAGTATGACTCTTATTAGCGAAAATAGTACTCCCGACTAAATTCAATAGATATGCCCTAGCAGCACAATCAAATCTCTATGCTGCACACTGCCTTCTAAAGACCTCTTTCAACCAATCCAGTCTATAGTGCGCACCTCTAGTCTTTTTTGTCTCCTCCCATATCTCTTTTGTGGTCACTCCTAATAGATGGACGACAAGATTACATGTTGTTACTCTATCTACATCGGGTGGACTATAGAACTCACCCCTAATAGGCAATCCCATAATATTAGCAACGTCATCCAAAATAATCGTCATTTCACCAAATGACATGTGAAATGACGATGTCTCGGAATGCCATCTTTCAACAAATGCAGATATCATGTTGTTGTCGATCATCTTCAAACTGCCCCGTTGTAATGGGTTCAAACTTGACAAATTCACCTAGTTCTCTATGGATCGCGGAAGTACCGGTGGAGTAAATTGTTGCATTTTCTTTCCATGCGCAACAAAATTATTAATTAATTTAAATATTTTTAATAGATTACAAGTAATAATTAATTAAATATACCTCACCAAACCATAGTCTAGCTGAAACATAATAATGATATCGTGTAAGGACAGACAAATCATAAGATCCTCTAGGATACCGTGTGAGCTCACCAGGTCCCTCAGCTCCAGCATGCCCCTCCTCTATATGTTCTCCCTCATGAGCAGGTGCAGTTTCCTCCTGCTCATGTACCACCTGCTCATGTACCACTTGTTCATGTATCACCTGCACATGTACCACCTGCTCCTACTGATACATAGCCACATGATCATGATGTCCCTCATCGTCGTCTTCAATGATCACCCGTCTTCTTCTCCTTGAAGTTGTCGATCGAATACTCTTTGGGGAATTCATCGCGAATGATGTTGAAGTATCAGTGTTACATGTAATTCGTATTATTTTGTCGTCTCTTCCTCGTGCGCCCACTGAAATTTAAATAAAATAAATTAATTAATTATATAATTATAATTAATAAAAAAAAAAATAAAACTTCTGGAAAACTTGATGTTCAAGTTATCCGGTAACTACCGGCAATGTTGAGCATCAAGTTTTCTGGAACACTGCTTTGTACCAGATATCTTAAAAGCCAAGTTTTCCAGTAGCGTCCTCTGTATCGGATAACTTAAAACAAGTTTTTCGAAAGAGTCCTCTGTATCAGAGAACTTCAATAATGTTTTTCAGTAGTATCTTATGTACTGGAGAACTTCATATCAAGTTTTCCGGAGTACATCTTCTGTACCGGCAAACTTGAAAACAAGTTCTCCAGAAATTTTGTAAAAAAACTCAACTTTTCTTGTTCCGAAAATGTTGAATAGTAGAATGGTAAATTTTTGAAGGTTTTATTATTTATATGAGGGCAAAAAAGTCATTTCATTAGGTATAATTAGGGGGGTATGGGGTAAAATTTTCTCTTTCTTATCATTTACCATTACAAGTCAAAGACAAACCTTTGCTTCTAAGAAAAACATTCCCTGTTATTCAATTACTCTCATTTTTCTTAAGAAAATAAGTATTATTGACACAACATTAAAGTAACTCGTTTACAGAAAACTCTTATAACCACAAGAATCAAATGCTTAGCATTGAAACTAAAGTTTGTTTAAATTATAATCAGCTTCCATCGCCGCGACTTGTTGTTGCTGTTATTAACAGATAATCATCTAATTAATCATACCACAATCCATTTGATACAACTTAATATGGGTTGGCACATTGAGACGTGCACTTCATGATCTCAAATATATATTCTGACTTAGAAACTTAATAGTTTTTACAATGTGTTCTTTCAAAAGAACTTTTTTATGAATTTTATATTGTAGAATTCTACAATTCAGAACATAGTCTAAAATTCTCTCCTTTTGTTAACATGATGTATTGATGTAATCATATAATCATATTGAAGAATAAGATACATTGCTTTACATACATTTATGTATCACTGAATTTGTCTTTCATTATAAAACAGTGTTGTTTCACAAGTTAAGGTTGTTCTTTGCCATATGAAACTTGCTACCTTGAGATCTAGTTGTAAGATGCAATGGCCTTGAATTAGAGTCAAGATAATGGAGGATCAGAACCATAACAATTGAACAAATAAACATTGGTATTGGACCAAAAAACCAAAGCAACAAATTAAGTGCAAAATAGAGAGCTCTAAGACCAAGTGACCAAAAGTCACCACCCCTTATAACTGCTAATTCAATACTACTAACTGGAAAAAAGCTATCTGGTGTGCTTATCAAATAGTTTGCATGAACAAAGTGTCTTGTTGATTGAATAAAGCATGAGAAAGCAAGGAGAAAGCAGGTTAGTAAGCAAATGTACTTGATGGATAATGTGGTTGCTTTTGTGTCACCATAGATTCATTGACTTTGAAACAAAATATTGGAACTATTTGCAATCCAAGCTCCAATTTGAGAACAAAGAGTCAGAGACTGAGGCCAAGAATGTTGCAGCTGTTGTGTTGGATTGAATGACAGAGAGAGCTGTGCTGACATCCTTTTTGTCAGCTTGATCATTCATTACAAAGTTTAAAAACAAGCTTAAGTAAATTAAAAGATGTTTCCAATGAAATCATAGGAGGGATAGGGATTATACTTGCCTGCATAATTCTGTCAACCCATGCTCTTATGTCATTGTTCACGAATCCCATGACAGTGGTGTGAGGCCTATTGATATATCTGTGAAGCAGAAAGAGGTGATAAGAAAACATGATCAGCAACCCACCAGGGACTAAAATCAAATCCAGATACTCCTTATGGAACTTCATTTACACTTTCTTCCTTCCTAAGAATCTAAATTGGGGAGTAGGATGGATAAAATTATCAAGACCTTCTGTTATGAACAAATAACTAAGTGGAGTCCATGATCGTCATTCATATTTACATTTAATATGCTTGACAGGCCATTGACTTTTAGACTTATAGTTTGGCAACCAATTGCAACTTGCTATAATTTTCCACCCTATTTTATTCTTAACCATTGGCATTATTGATTAGCACAGCTAGAGCACTAACTAACGTAAGAAAGAAGTTGCTTGAGGAAAGGGGAAACTTTGGACTTGGAAACAAGTTTTGTACTTGTCACGACCCAAAATTTAAATGTCGTGACCGGCGCACAAGCTATACTCCTAGCCTGGCAAGCCTATCAATTAACTCAACAATTAAATAACTAAACCGTTCTCTAACCATTTCAAAAAAATACGTATGCTTTTACTCGAAATTTCGACAGAGTCTCCTCTGTAAATTCAACATTTCCAAATTTATGAAATCCCTGTCAAAGTCTCAATCCAGTCACAATTCAAATAACATAATCAAGTTTCTTAATACCCTTTCCAACAAACTAAATAGACTCTCTAAACTCCAAAATAGCTGCAAATTTCATAGACTCAACAACTGTTACAAAAATGGTCCTCGATCAAAGAGGCCTACCAAAAAGAAGTATGTTGAGACTTGAATCAACTAATAGATTCATACTCAGCTGCTTGCGAATCTGAAAAAAATAAGCAACATAACGGGTAAGTCACAAAGACTTAGTGAGGAGACAACAACCACCATCAATTGGAAGGGAAACACAAAAGGCACGAGTAATTGTTACAAAAATATTAAAAATCCAGTGAATAACGAAACAAAATACAAATGAACAACCTTAAAATCCTCATAAAAATCAAACAAGTAACAATACAAATTTTCAGAACCAAGAGGCGGCTTTATCTCAATGATAGCCCTTTCCTCCTAAGGGTGGCCGTTCCCTTAGGGGCGGCTCCATCTAACGGATGGCCCTCTCCTCTCAATTCCCACAATGCATCATCACGTATCAATTAGGGAGCTTACATCTCGTTGATAGCCCTTTCCTCCTACGGACAATATTTCTCATAGGGGCGGCTCCATCTAACGGGTAACCCTCCCTAATCACAACGAGGTAACTAGGTGCACCTAACGCAGTTAACGATTTAATAATTACAACAACGATTTCCAAAACACGCGTTTAAAATCATTTAATCGAAATTCATGAAAAATATATTCAATAGCATAACAAATAAATATTTAAATACTTTAACTCATACGTAAATCCAACAAATAACATATTATATAGCAAAGACCATTAAATTAAATAATTGACGAAATTGAGATAAAATTCAAAGGTTGTGTTTCCCAAAATTTTAAATAAATACTTTCATATAGAAAACAAGTAAAATAATAATAATAGCAGTATAAAAATATATGACGATGATCGTCGTCAACTCACAACTATGGAGAATCGTCTAACTTTGCTCTCTAACAACTCTCAGAGTAGCTGGCAGGATCTCAGCGGACAAATCTGGGTATCAAGAATACTTCCAAGCCTTTAGAAAAATCTATTCTAAAATTTAACTAACTCTAGAAAACCCTAAAAATCATCTAAATCTACTCTGAGCATAAAATAAGATTTTTAAACAAAACTACATTTTTCTATGAATTTATACTAGGATTAGAGTTGGGCATTTACCTCAATGAGTCTCAATCAGCAGCTCTCAAGAGATGGGTACCCTTTTTCTTTCCTTAGAACACAAACCCTAACTCAAAATCCTAACCAAGAGCATTTTTCAATGGTTGTGAGGAAGTTAAATTCTTTTTAATAATAGTTGATGGTTTGGGTATGATAGAGAGGAAAGAATCAAGGAGAAGGGAAGGAAAAGAAAAAA
>JBBPBT010000899.1:5440239-5489865 GCA_037974875.1 Cicer bijugum | reverse complement strand
AAAAAAAAAAAAAAAAAAACAACAAAGGGGGGAGGGGAGGTGTCTGCCGAGGAAGAGGGAGAGAGAAAAGGGAGAAAGAATGAATTTGGAAAATGAGGTGGAAAGAGGAAGTTTGGTTTTTATAATTATTATTATTATTATTATTATTATTATAATATTATAATTATGTTTTTCTGTTTTTTAAAAAATACGGTCGTCACATTACTCTAAAATGTTGTTAATATAAATGGTATAAATCACTCTCAATGCACCTGAATAATTAAAAGTTATGTAGTACATAAAAAAGGAAACAAGAGGAACCTAAGTACAAGGTGTGCCTTGGTTCAGCAAAAGTATGTAAAAATACAATAAGAAGTTCCCCATAACTGTAAAAAAAAAGAAATAAACTAAGCAATCCCCCACGTCATGAACCAAAACAAAATAACAAAACAAATGAACAATGAACCAAAAAATAACAATGGATCAGTTCCTATATCCAGCACCCATCATTTATTCACATTTCTCATGTATAATGAGCCTATCACATCAAAAAGGAATTCATAGCAGAGGCAGGAAACAACTGAATTAGAATAACTAGCATCCTCACAGGAACATTTTGTAACTGCAACTCTTTTGGATGACACATTTGTGGACAGGTTTATTTGAAGGTGAAGTTATGATGTGGGTATTGTGGCGTGTTATTATCAGTGTGACGAATCTTTGAAAGCACAAGTCTTGGGACTCCTAAGGTGAAGCAGTAGAATCATAGAAATTTGCCTGAACCAGAATCATTACTACATTATTCTTTAGATTTACGAGTTTAATGCTGATACAAAAACATAATGTGCTGTTACAGAAGGATAGAGCTGAAGCTGATAACAAAATGTTGTTACCAGAATATAGAGCTATAAACAGACAAGGATAAAACAGATTTACAAATTACAATTCAAAATCAATAGGAAAAAGATAAGGCTACAACAGATTTACTAATTCAAAATTAATATAAAGAAGATAGGATAGCAGCAGCTATATTTGTGAGAACTCCAATAGAAAGAAACGATAACGCCAATAATAAGATATGACCTTGTACAACAAACTGCAAACAACATGAAAAAGAGACAGATGTTTACAATAAAGAAAGTTGATGCAAAAGATGGGTTAGTAGTAGGATATAACTTTAATTTGTTTAAAATATAAGGAAAAATTTGATGCAGAATATGAATGAAATTGGGAAGTCGCATAAACATGAGGCAAAGTAGAGAAATCACCTATTGAAAACCCAAGTTGAAGCTTGAGAAATCTATCAGTAGTGAAACCCAATGCTTTGGATATGGGAAATTTTGGGCCAAATTTGCGGGTGTTTCATGCGGCACCGTTCTTCCAGCAGTGGACAGTTAGAGATTTTAAGTTTTGTTAGAGTAGCAGGCAGCCTTTCTCCCGCCATATTCTCCAGCTTTGAACAAGATTCAATTGCTAAGTGTTGGAGGGACATGAGGTGGAGAAGCTCCGTGCAGTCCAACGTGTGCAAACTTGGCATATTGCGTAGCGTTAGAGAGGTAAGGGAGGGAGGCAGCAATGCGAAACCCTTATTGGGGAAGGACTCCACACCATCACAACGACCAATTGTAAGACGGGTGAGCATGTCCATCAAACTTAGAGATGGGCTCCTCATTAGCTTCTCACAGTTCTGAATATCAAGATATCTGAAGCTAGGCGACATACCACCTTCAGAAAACGCCTCCATTTCTGGGCAATCTTCTATATTCAGGTATTCTAACTTCGGGAGAAGAGTATTTGCATGACAAGGCAATGACTTTAAAGTAACACGACTCAAGACATACAATGATCTCAAGTTGGGCGCAGCCAATCCATCTCTTGCAAATGAAACTAATTTGGGGCACTTGGAAATGAAAAATTCGTTGAGATTTTGAAGTTGAAGAACCTTCGAAGCCGAAAGAAATTCTAGATTTTTACACTTGATGATGAGACTACTGAGGTTGGGAAAGGTCTCCAGTGGGAGGGTTGTCAGAGATTCACAACTATTACGAATATACAACGATTGAAGTGACTCGTGCTGGTGGTTTTGCTTTGGGAAATCTAGATTTTTACACTTTGTGATGGACAAACTGTTTAACGATGCAGGTAAACAATCTCCAGGAAACGATAATGCAGACGAACAATTCTCGATCCTTACAATTTTCAGGGAAATCGGTAGGGTGATGGCAATGACTTCAAAGAAGGACTCCGTTGACTCTCTTCCATCAATTTCGATCTCTTCCAATGAAAGGGGTAGCTCTCGCAACACTACTTTATTGTTTTTACGTGTCACTAATCTGCGGATGGCAAGAGCCCTTGGGAGAGAAAAAACAAGTTTGTCGCATTTTTCAATCTCAATTGTTTCCAAAGCAGGAAGATGAGATGGCAAATCTCCCCTCAATAAGGGACAACCACGAATCATAAGAGACTTGAGTACAGGAAAATAAGCATTTGACTCGTGAGGATGATGCCACACTTCCCAACATGGCATCTCATCAAACTGAAGACATTCAAGGGAGGGAAAGAGAATCCCTGAAAAGGAATTACCATATTCAGATCCAATAGTCTCCAACATACTCATTCCACTTATTATCAATTTTTTGAGAGAGCCCAATTGTCCAATTGGTGGAAGAATATAACAATTATGACAACAATATAGAGACAACTTAGTCAAATTTTGGTAGGAAGGATCTCCAACCCATTCTGGAAATCTCGTGCCTCTATATCCACATATATACACATTTTTTATATTCTTGGCAGGTTGTAACTTGTTAAATATATCCATCTCACTTTGTGAATTTGTAAAATGGTCTTTTGCATTTTCAGACCATTCAAAAGATAATTTTTCAAGATACTTCTTATCCATTATTTTTGCTTGTGATGTTTCAAAGTTGTTGCTAACATTCTCTAATTTACTAATGGAAAGTGATCCGTGAAGATTTGACAGTGTTCCGAGTTCCTTGATCCCTTTCTCTTGATGCTTGCCCACAACAAAGCAACTCAAATGTTGCAAATGGTTTAACTTGCTCATTTCTCTAGGCATATCTTCTAACTTTGGAGTTGAGCGGATATCAAGATAGCGCAAATTCACAAGTTTTTGCATGCCATTGGGAAGTTTGGTTAGTTCATAACACCAATGCAACTTGAAGGTTTGTAGATTATGCAGATTACACAATGACTCCGGTAGTGTCTTTATATTTGTGGAAGAGAGATCCAAATAACGCAAATGAATCAGTTCTCCTATTGATTCAGGCAATGCATTAAGATCATGAAATTTTTGAAATGACAAAACTCTCAAGCACTTTAAATTCGACAAAATGATGCATGGTGCCTTTTCATTGTTGATTGTAGTATCTCTAAAATTGATTGTCAAAAAGGTCCTAAGATGTTTTGCTCGGTCAAAAATCTCAAAATTATTTGTCATTGGATCACTTAAGTTGGTAAATGATAAATGACGAGTCTTGTTATCAATCTTCGTTTGTTTGCCAAGCTCTTCTGTTCTAAAGTAGAATTTTGCCCCAATCAATGTTGCTAAATCATGCACCAGATCATGCATCACAAAACACTGGGAGTGGTTTCCACTTCCAAAACGTTGAAAAAAAGATCTTGAAACTAGCTCATGAAAATACTCATAACCAACTTCTTCCAAAGTCTTTCCATTTCTTGGAGGCTGTAGAAGATCTTCTGCCATCCACAACAAGATCAAATCCTCTTCATCAAATTCATAATCCTTAGGAAACAAGGAGCAATAAACAAAGCAGCGTTTCAAATAGGAAGGGAGATAATGATAACTAATTCTTAGTGCTGGAATGATCTTACTCGCATTTTCATCAATTTCCCAAATATTACTATTGAGTATGTTATTCCAATCCCTGATGTCACGTTTCTGTCGCAACAAACCCCCAATTGATTGTGCTGCTAAAGGCAATCCCTTACATTTTCTAACAATCTCTTTGCCAATTTTTTCGAGATCCATATTCTGAGTGGATTTTTCTTGAGAAAGGCAAGCATGTTTTGCAAACACAGACCAACAATCCTCATCAGACAATTGCTCAAGAGAGTAGTAACCTTGAAAAGTTTGGACCATAGTAACAACGTTTTGAATACGGGTTGTTACAAGAATTTTACTTCCTTTAGCACCGTACCGAAGAGGCTTTATAAGAGAATTCCAATTGTCATAATCTTGGGTCCAAACATCATCTAGAACAATTAAGAACTTTTTTCCGGTCAACTTATCCTTCAAATCTTGCTGAAGAATATTCAAATTATTTGTGTTACAAGCACTTCTAACTTCCTCTGCAATGGCCTTTGTAACCTTCAAAACATCAAAATCATCAGAAACACAAACCCATGCTTGAACATTAAATTTGTGTTTTATAGTGTCATCATGGTTGTACACAGATTGGGCTAAAGTGGTTTTGCCCACACCACCCATGCCAACTATGGGGATCACAGAAATTTTATCACTATCATCATCACCACCATCATGTAACAGTAAGTTGAGTATGGCCTCTATGTCTTGATTTCTACCAAATATGTTAGATCCATGATCTAGAGAGGTTGATGGAGTTCTCCAGGAAGAGTGGTGGTGAGTTGGAATATGTTGAAGATTAAGATTATCTTTACGTTTGAGAATGGATTCAAGGCTAGCACATATATTTTCCAACTTAGGAACCATATCCCTTTCTGACATATTTGGTAGCATAGTAAATGTACTTTTAAGAAAGCGAGACAAGTAGCTAGAAGCAGTAGCACTCACCTCTTTGTTCTTCTGAGTAGTTGCAGCTTTGGTGGAAATTTGATCGAGAATGTCATCAGCAATATAGAGAGCATCTTTGAGGTCATCAAGCCAGACGTTAACTTTAGAGTTTTTTATCTGTTTCTGCTCAGCATCATCCAAAACAGCTTCAGCATCATTAAGAGTGTTCCTCAACCTTTTGACCAAATCGTCGTCAACCTTGTTTCCATAGATGAAGTTAACAAACTGAGGAGAAGCAAGCCTGTCGAGAACAACTTCAATGAAAGCAGAGAGAAAAGCTCCACCAACAGCAGCCGCAGCCATGTTTTAGAAAGAGAAGAGAAGTGATTACAAATCAGAGAACAATTATTTGCAGCTGTACTCACTAAGCTCAAATCGCTTCTTTACCAAACTGTGATTATATAAGATGTAGTCTATAAATTGGGTCACTCTTGCTTGGCACGTGTGAACATTGTTGTGTCAACTATCAAGTACTAGGAAACCAGAATAGGATTGATTAATTTATTTCAACTATAGTCAAAAATAAGAACTTAACACTCCACTCAACAAGATATTTCTTTAGTTTTGTCATAGAAAATCTTTAAATTGCTCTCTAATAAAAATCAAAACATTCCCTTTGAGTTGCTCACCTCACATTTCAAGATATTGCAGCAGGAATAAAAAATTTAATGAATTAAAAATTGATAAATAAATAATTCAAAAAATTGAAGTAATACTCTTAGAAATCTCTGAAGATGAAACACTCACAGATTCTAAATTAAGGTTATCAAAAGATGATAAACCTTTGCAGTTTGATGAGTTGGGAGCATCTGATTCTCTCAGCGACTCAGAATCCAGTCTAAAATCGATTAATATTTTAACAAAAGATCAAGAACTAATTTTTGATATTATAAAACAAGTTGAAGACACAAAACTGCAAAAATAAATAATAGAAAAACTGTGAAATACTTTTGAATTAAAACAAAATCAGCCTACCACATCCTCATCAAAATTACTTCATAAAACCACTTATGATTTAACTAACATCTTAGGAAAAAGAACAAAACCACAAACCCCTGTCACAATCCAATCCCTACAATAAGAGATTAAAATTGTAAAACAGAGTTAAAAACTCATAAACAAAAATAGGAAGTTGATTCAAATATTCTTCAAAACCTTCTTTCCCGAATACAAAACCAAAATTCCTCTGATCCAAAACAGGAAGAAGAAGAAGGAGAAAATAAAAATTATTCAAACAAAATTGAAAACCTAGAAGAAATCTCAGAGGATTTCTTGTTTGTTTTAAGAACTATAACAACAAGAAAATATTTAATCAAAATCAATTTAGTTTTTTCTGAAGATTTCAAATTTGAAACAATTGCACTTTTTGATATAGGAGCGGACTTAAACTGCTTAAAAAGTGGCATTATATCAAACAGATTTATGCAAAAATCAAATAAAAAATTTGTTGCTGCTAACAACTCCAACATGATTATAAAAAATAAAATTAAAGCTTCTGTTAAAAATGGCAATGTTTCAATCAAAACTCCTTTTGTTTTATTAGAAAATATAACTCATAGTGTCATTTTAGAGACTCATTTCATTAACATGATAACTCCCCATTCAGTTAATCCCAACAAAAGCTAAACCTATCCAAATGAATTATGAACTAGAAACACATTGCAAAACAGAAATCCAAGATCTAAAACAAAAAGGTCTAATAACAAAATCTAGGTCCCTTGGAGTTGTGTAGCCTTCTATGTGAATAAAAATTCTAAAAATAGAAAGAGGTACACCTAGGTTAGTCAAAAACTACAAAACTTTAAAATGGATTTGTTACCCGATTCCAAATAAAAAAGATCTTTTATAAAAATTACATTTTTCATCCGTATTTTTAAAATTCGACATGAAATCAGGATTTTGGCAAATACAAATTGATCCAAAAGATCCGTATAAAACAACTTTTACGGCCCTTTTGGTCAATATGAGTGGACAGTAATGCCCTTTGGATTAAAGAATGTTCCTTCAGAATTCCAAAGAATTATGAATGAAATTTTTAATCCATTCTCAAAATTCTATATTGTCTATATTGATGATGTTTTAATATTCTCAGAAACCATTGAACAACATTTCAAACATCTTAGAACATTCTTAATGATCACTAAGAAAAATGGAATGGTTGTTTCAAAATCCAAAGTTTCTCTTTTTTAAACAAAAATTCGTAGGACATTATATCTCTTGGGGCACTATTACCCTATTGAAAGATCCCTATCTTTCGCATATAAATTTCTTGACAAAACACAATTACAAAGATTTTTAGGATCTTTGAACTATGTATTAGATTTTTGTCTTAACAGGATAGCAAAACCTCTTCATGATAGATTAAATAAAAAACATGTCGCATGGACTGAAGAACACACAAAAATAGTTCAAATAATCAAAAAACAAGTTAAAGAAATAATTTGCTTGCATCTAGCTGACCCATTAGCCCAAAAAATTGTTGAAACAAATGCTTCAAATATCGGGTATGGGGTATTCTTAAACAAAAGACAAATAGTAAAGAATGCATTGTACAATTTACATTAGCAATGATTGCCAAAAGAATTACTCTACAATCAAAAAAGAAATTCTTTCAATTGTCATGTGCATTACAAAATTTCAAAGTGATTTACTCAATCAAAATTTTTTACTTCAAATTGATTGTAAATCTGCAAAGGACGTTTTACAAAAAGATGTTCAAAACATTGCATCAAAACAAATTTTTGCCATATGGCAAGCAATCCTTAGTATTTTTTATTTTGAAATTGAATTTATTAAAGGAGATCAAAACTCAATTTCCGATTTTCTAACAAAATAATTTCTTTAAAACAGGACTTGAGTGATGCCCATAAAATAAAAAAGAATCGAGGTCCAAAAGGACCAACCACTAGACAACTCAAAACTTATTTCATCGGCAAAACCCATCAGATCTTGGGTGCAAGCCGTCAAAGCAAATGAAGAACAATACAGGACAACCCAAAAGAAGGACCAGTGGCATATTCGACCGCAAAAACACACAAAATAATCTCACCTTCAGAATGGGTAACAAACCTTCATACCCCAAAACAATTCCCACTAGAGTTCAAAACCACAATAAATTACTGTAGAACATTCAATTACTGGGACTACCAACAAGCCTTGTATAATGCTTTCATCATCCAAAACCAAAAATTTAGTCATACTTGACTAATTTTCTTTAACCTCACTATCAACCTTTCAAAAATCCCTCAATGGTTTGCCCATTGGTGGAAACTTTATGGTTCAACCCCATATATTCTTCATCCGGAAGTCCACGAAAGCTTCCAACTATACAAAACCAACTACAAACCTACAGACAGAGAACACATTTTCTACCCCTTATGCTTTTCTCTACAAAATTCTTCTTATCATGGGTTAGAGCCTGATATTTTGAAATAAATCAACAACAGGCGCAAACAATCCTTATTAGAAGATTCAAAACTAGATGGTGGACAAAATAAGTATAAAAAAACAAGTCGTGTCCATAGGGCTCCAAAAGCAAAGCTTGCAAAAACCTCGAACAATGCAACATATTTTGAACTAATGTTTGGGATGATCAAATTTTTTAAAACTTTAATTGATAAATAAAAAATATAATTTTAATAAATATAAAAATCTAAAATAAATACCATTCAATAAATAAAAAATAAATTTTAGTTTAAAAAAAATTGAAACAAAAACACTTAGTAGTGTATTGAATATAAAAATTTTAAATTGTAAATTTATAAAAAATATATTAAAAATAGAGGTGGTAAATCAATTTTTTTTAATAATTTAAAATTAGTTGAAATTTAGGTTGAAAATTTTATTTTATTTTTTAATTATAATAGTTGTTTTTGTATTTTTTTAAATTATTTCCTCCAATTTTCTTTTATAATATATTTAAATTATAATTTAATTTACAAAAAAAATTTGATTTTGTTATAATTTTTAAAATTAATAAAATAAATTTTAATTCAGATACCAATCCAATTCAATAATAATCTACATGCATGTCATTTTTGATTTGGTTAGATTAATTCCTAAAAAAATAAATAAATGTCATTTTACATATTTGACATAGGACAAAATAATTCACCAAACACAATTCAAGTCATAAAATATAATCCAACAAACAATTCAATTCAATTCACAAAGATAACATATGAATTAGTATATTTATTAAGATATCTTATATCTATTATGTTATACCACAAAATTAAAACTAGTGTAATAATTTTATTCCATAGTTCTCTCTAAACCTAATCTATGTCATTTCCTCTCCAGACCACAACTCCGGCGTTCCCACCGCGAGGCCATACATGCTCAACCCCTGTTTTCCACCCTTTTTGAGGCCTGTTTACAGCTTTCACGGTCTTGTTCGCTTCCACAACCTCCACGCAGCCCTCCTCCGTCAAGCCGCGCCACCAGCGTCGTTTTCCTGCCTCCAAGGTTCTAATTGTGTATTTTGGTTTAAATCTGAGAGTAAATCTCCTAAAAACTTTGGATTTCTAGTAGTAAACATATCTCTATGTCTGTGTTTTGTTACAAATTTCATTGAAATCATGATAATTAATGAATGGAAGCTTCACTCTCCTACTAATGAACAACTACAATGATAAATATTTTGTGTTTGGAGTTGATAAGCTATTTAATTAGAGTGAAAATTTTCACTCTAATTCATTGTGATATGATATTTTAAGGCTAAATCACAGATATAAGAGTAAAATGTAAATAATTCAAAGAGTAGTTATTTGTTTAATTCGTTGATTTTGTAGTATATGATGAATTAGAGTGAATAATTGTCTTGAATTGGAAATATGCAATCAATTGATATGTTGTTTCTTTGTTCTTAATTGTTATTCTTTGTACATTGGTTTTTGCAAATATTATAGATAAATTGTTTAAAACCGTAAAATGAGCAACAGGGGTACAGCTTCTGTTGAATATTGGTCATGAAAGAAGCTTTTGAATCATGGTCTTGGCTGATTCAATAATGCTACAGCTTCTGTTGAAATAGGTACCGTGTAGTGCTTAATTTTCCATAGTCATGTGTTGAATTTGCTCGCAAAAAAATGCCAAGGCGTAAAGTCAAAAAAACTGTTAAAGCAACCGAATTGGTGCCTCAACCCAAGGAGTCTCAAATTCCGACGCAGCAACCTCACTTCATGGACCATGAAATCGAAGGTTTTACACTTCAGATTCTTTTTCCGTTTTTAATTTCTCTTCATGAAGTTAAATATATCACATAATGTGTGTGAGTGTGAACTGAATTTGAATTGTTTGTGCAGGAATGGAGCGACAAATCAGTGCAATTAAGGCAGTTAGGGAGGTTAAAACTGAACACTTGTTGACGGAGTTGAGGTTGCTTCGCTCGTGTTTTAGTGAGGAACAACTTCAGAAACCCGTGTTAGAGGTTTTTAAAGAAACTCTTCCAAATCTGTCCATTGTGAATGATAAAAGGGGTAACAAATTTGAAGTAAAATGGAAAGATAAAGAAGAGTCTATGAATGTGAACATGAACTGTGGAGATTTGCATGCTTCGTTGCTGCAAAGGTTGTCCATGGCTTACCCTCACTGCTCCTCTTCAATTGCTCCTTTTGCTGGTGCCTTTGAATATTCTTCCAATGCAGCAGGTGAACATTTCATAATTCCGATTAAGTATGTTTTTTATGTTGATGTTTTTGAATTAGTTAGTCTCTTTTAAAATTGTTTATTTAAGTCTCAATGTTTAAAAATAAAGTTTTCCTTGGTTATGAATTTGGATTTATTGCAGCAAATTAAAAAACACAGACTATACTAGTGTTGGCAAATAGCCCCTATAGTGGTGTTATAGAGCTATAGCATAGCGGAATTTAAACAAATCGCTTTTGATTCGCAATCTGTTATTTAGTACAAAGTGTTGTCAAATAGCCGCTATTGCGGCGTTATAGCACTATGTCGTAGCAGAATTTGAACAAACCACTATTTGCGCAATCTGCAATTGACAACACTGGACTATACACATTTTGAGTTTGTGGTAATAAGCTCTGCAACACCGACACCTCTGATCAAAGACGTGTCCCGGTGTTCAACACCAACACGGCACGACACCTTGATTATATTCAATTAATTAATTTTCTCAAAGTATTACCGATGTCGACGTGTCCGTATTGTGTCCGATGTCTGTGTCATAGCTGTGTTTCATGGAATATAAAAGCGCAGGGCTGATTTCAAGAAATAGGAGTAAAATATATTTAAGTTTCTATATGGATGTATTTTGTATAGTTGACAATAGTTAGTTCCATCTTGACAGGGATAGCAAGCTTTGCTGGTGCTGATAATCTGCATTCAAAGGATTTTGTATGTCTCTTTCTTCACTTTGGATTGGATGCTAACTTAAATTTCGTATAGTATTGACAATAGTTACTTCTCTTCTCTTTGGAAAATCACAAATCCTTCGATAAGATTAATATGATTACAATATTTATGCAAATAGAAGCATATAAGATAATATTAATATGTATGATTGTAAAATCTCAAATCCTAACTTAAATATCTCAATCTTTCATTACTTGCACAATCATTGTAGAGTACATTAGTTTTTGTGACAAAAATAGGCCGTGAAACATGAGGGTGCTGACTCTCTTACTCATCCATTCTTTATAATTTGTAAATGATCTAAATTATCCTTGATTTTAAAAGGAAACTTTTGATTCTTTTAGTGATTAAATGTCTATTGTATAGGTGTTTGAGGAGCCATCTGAAACTCAGACTTTAGCAATGCAAGAAGGTCTTCAGACTCCTGGTGTAAGTATCTCCTTTCTGCATTTTTATTTAATAAAAAGAATGAATTATGGTATTTGTTGTTGAGGGCCCCAGATGGCTTTGTAATGGATAGTTAACAGCTGAATATGGTGATGGCTCTATAATTTGTGTTTTGCAGGTAAATAGTCAGAGGTTGTCTGTTGGGATGACGCCCAAAACACTTCGGCTTCCCAAGCCTGGCGAGATGCTTCTTTCTGTCCATGGATCACCCCTAGGTGTTTACAAGGACAATAACATGGAAGCTATATATGGTATGATTAAGAAAATTGCTTTGGATATAAATTGAAACTATTTTATTCTTTATCGTGTTCATGAACAAGGGATGGTTCTTGTCCAACATTTGCTTACTTCCCTGAACTCCAAAGTGCCTACCTTAATGCTTTGCTTTTGATACACGTTCCTATTCTTCCTCACTAGTTGGAAAGACTGCAAATTTATATATTTCTAAATACGGTATCTATTCTGACATGCAGAGTCAGAGGAGGGTTGAATTCTGATTAAATCTCTTGCTGTTCAAGATCAAGCTTTTCAATATGCACCGACCAATACAATTTCAATAGTCACTCAAGACGATATTTGTGTCATGATTAGTAGTCTTCCTTGCTCAGTAATCATTTTTCATTCAGCGTTCCAGTTTTCTTGTGTTTTCATCTTTCACAGCCAACTAGATCGAATTGATTTGGCCTCCCAGCTCTCAAATTTTGGAACGAGATGCAATTGGAAAGAAACCAACAGTTATCTGACTACTTGTATATTACATGGCTAGTATGGCTGACCCTTATTACTTATACCCCAATGTTTCGACCAAAAACATATTTCGTAATAGTTTGTCTTATATATTTTGTTTTGTGTTGTATTTTCTTGGTTACACTTTGTTTGGATGCGTAAAAGAAGCAGAGAAGAGAAGGTATAAAAGAGAAATAGAATGAAATTCTGAATTATTTGGATGTAGAGTGTACACATCAAACCAATTAAAAAACTGCAATCGGAAGGAAGAAATGAAGAATTACTCTTGAGGATATAAGATTTAGTCGGAATTCATCACTGATTATTATATATAAAATCACAAAATTAAGAAATGAAGAATTACTCTTGAGGATATAAGATTTAGTCGGAATTCATCACTGATTATCATATATAAAACCACAAAATTATCCTATGGAGTTATATAATTGTCATAGTTAATAGTTTTCCTTTTTCAAATTCTTTTATACATTGTTTTCTTATAAATTTTAACTACTCCCATTCAATCATGTAAATTTATATGTAAGAGTTTCCGTAAAGTTATATGTAAATTCATGTGTCTTTGCCCACTATTAAGAATAATTGTGATTTAATCTATATTAGTTTTTATTTAACAGTATTATAAATAAAATAAAAGAAGTATTTTTAAAAAAACTAGTGAGAATTTTGGGGTAGCAACGGTCACCCTATGTCTCAATAAAGATCTGCCACTGGTCGCCGAGAGCCACTTGCCATAAACAGACACTAGACATCAACTATACGTAGTTCACGAGTTGACACACAAAAATGAAAATAACTTACACGAATTCACTTTTGATGGATTGTTAGTATAAATTTTTCACCATGATTATTTGATATAATAATATAATGATACATTATTGAAATATGAAAAGACTTTCTATGGAATGGTTTAAAAATTGAACTTGTTGAAAACTACATTATTATTACACAATAATAACATGTATTAAAAAGCGTAATGCAGCTAAATAAGTCAAAAAGAGGGAATAAAGAATAACATAAAATAATAATATATATACTATAATGTGAACAAAACAGTCACGAGACACTACAAAACAAAACCACCTGCCACCACCAAGCTTAGCTAGCTTACTTCCTATCCTAGCTCAGTCTGTCTGTCTTTGAGACTTTTGTTCTGAAATCAAGTCTCTTTCATTTACTTTCTCTTCTTTTTCATCCTATAAAACCAATCTTCACAAACTTCAATTAATCTCACTTTTGTTTTTCTTCTCTTTCCACCAAAATTATAATGTCATTCAAGTATTCTCTTCTCTTATTTTTCACATTTGCTTTTAACTTGTTAACCAATCCTGTTTATGCCCTCAACATAGGAGCTCAAACCACTGGAGTAGCAGTTTCTGTGGTAGGCATATTAATTGGTTAACAAATTAATTAAGTCTTAACATGTGTAATCATCACTTTCTTAATTTTTTTTATTAATTATATGTAGAGTAAAGAGTGTAGTAGACAATGTGAATCAAGTTTCTGCTCAGGTACATGTCTTGATTCTTTCTTTTTTAAAGATATTTTGTTGTTTCTTTTTTTTGAAAATTGAGGTTATTGGATTAAGTAGGTATAGTTTTGGAATGACAGTGCCACCATTGTTGAGATATGGAAAGTACTGTGGACTTCTGTATAGTGGATGCCCTGGTGAAAAGCCTTGTGATGGCCTTGATGCTTGTTGTATGAAGCACGATCAATGTGTCACAGCCAAAAATAGTGAGTTCTATATGCATATATATCTTCTTAATTGATACAAACACCTTATGTTATTATGACATGAATTGGTTTCCAGATTTGATTCTACATTATTAGTATCAGATTCATTCGGATCTGATACTTTATTGATTGCTTTTAGAATTTGGTTTGTGCCAAAATCGTCCTACAAGATATATGGATAGTAAAAAATTTAGTATTTAACATGTACAAGTGGCCTAATAATGAGTGATCGAACAACATATCTTACATAGCTTCTAATAGCATCTTATAATTTAGGTTAGAGTCAAACTCAACTCCAAAAACTAGCTTATAGAATAAGTTGCCCCCTTAACGCGGAATTTCAAACAAATACTAACCAAGTCCCTTTTAGAAACTAGATCATCAATTTGGTTTGTTTGGCATTCTTTTAAAACAGAGTTATTGAGGGAATAGCATAGGCAAATATGCATTGGTGGTGTCAATTCAGTGGAGTTCAGATAATTCCTTTTAGTTTACTGTATGTTTGGATTGACACCGAGTTTGGTAGAATTTTAGTGTATCACTCTAATTTTGGTAAAATCAAGCACACTGAAATGAAAAAAGATGGTAGGTAGCTGATAGGGATGTTTTACCTTGTAAAATTACTTCTGACCAGTAAACTAATAGGCCCTGTGCTTGTCGTGAAATTTATGTACACATACAAACAAAGATTAAACATGACCATTCATCTAATTACTTCATATCTGTATTTCTAATACTGAGCATGTCAAGCTAGCAACATAGCCCTCTCAGCAAAGTTAATTGGCTTGAATATGACCCCTGTTTCGTCCCTTCTTCTTCACTCAAAGAATATGCTTAAGAGACTTGTTAGTGATAACAACTGTTACCAAACTAGGATTATTTCCTATATTTTATTGAAAAACTAATAAAAAGTATAAGGTGTGGTAATTTTCACAACAATAGAAAAGCATATTGCTAAGTTTGATCAAGATTATACAATTATGTGGGTGGATCTTAGTAACCATACTAAGTACTGATTAATTGTGGTATCTTATGCAGATGACTACCTAAGCCAACAGTGCAGCCAAACATTCATAGACTGTATGGAAAAATTTAAGAACACGGGGGCTCCTACATTCAAGGGAAACACATGCCAAACGGATGATGTTATTGAAGTTATCAAGGTTGTTATGGAAGCTGCTTTGCTGGCTGGAAAAGTTTTTCACAAGCCCTAGACAGACAGTAATCTTGCCTACTAATCAAGTCTTAATTAATACAAGACATATATTTCCTGATTTTTCTTCCTATTTTTTTGGTTATCCTCTGATGACCGAATTAATCAAACTCCAATGCTTTATTAATTCACAAGGAATCTTATCAATATATTCTTTTTCATTATATTTTAAACACTCTTTTTTACACAAATCACTTTACACACTTGCTCAACACTAAGAGTGTTTATAAAAACAAAACATGACCCCGAAATAAATAATGTATATAAAAATATATTGAGAATGTGTTGGTAGCCTTTCTATTTCTCCTCAATTATTGAAAGTATGTTTTATCATTCTTCTATATACCCACCCACTAGGTTTTATTTTCATCTGTAAGAAGTGTCAACAAATGAAATGGACATGCTAACTCCATCTTGAAAAGTAAAATTGAATATGAAGGTCCAAAACTTTACAATATCAATTAAAAAATTGTCGGTTTGGTGCTTGTGTCCAACAAAATAATAATTGAAGATGCCTACATTTGAATTCGAACACAAATGTAGACTAATTAATTAATTAATTAATATAAAGACAAATGGTTTCAAAAACATGATCACTGTAGTGCATCTTAAATCACTGCTACGATTATACATATCAAAACAACAGAACTTTGAGAAAGGATAAATTAATTACATGTAAGAGAAACAGAAAAAACAGGCAGAATGATATATCCAACTTGGTAATTGACTCCAGTTTCTACTTCTTTTTCCAATGCTAGTAAAGCCGGTGTTTGTTTTCCGCTAGTTACTACTTACTTCAATTTGTTTAGGCTGCAAGGGTGGCAATTTTGGTAACACCCAACTTGGTGAACCATTAAGCCACAGCCCTTCGCCAGTTTCTTTGTGCTTGAAATCGGGACCTCTTTCATTCTTCTGATATGATCAAAACGAACAATTACCTAAATAAAAAGAATCTAAAAGGTACTGAAAAACGCAGAGACAAATCAGAAAATGGGGTTACCTTGTCTAATCTATTATCCCACCATTTAGCTGGATTTTGCACCAAATCGTTCCAGGACTGATCACCTAAACCAACAAGTTGGGAGAAATGTCAGTGAGAAACAGAAATATGAAGATAAAAGAAATGGGAAAGGGACACGAGGAATATCGAGTTGCAGAGAGTAAACAAAACTTAAGACATTGATCAAACATAAAAACTGAGAGCATCCCCAAGCTAAAAAAATAAATAAAAAATATGAATTTGGTTTAAATTTGATAGAAGCCACTGAGAATCATTTTGTACCAACAATATCATAGATCACAATTATGATGCAAAGAAAACTCTGAGAAAGAAAATTATTCGCACAGACCATTACCGTCCTTTGCTTGTTTGGGTTTAACAACCGGAATGTCAAATTCTAGTTCTTGCAGTCTAGATAAAACCCACTTTGGAGCTCTGTCGATCCAGATAGGAGCACTTCCATCCTTGCGCTTGAAGTCAGGGTACCTTGGACTCACCTACTAAGTAGATACAGATATAAAAAATCCCACAAATATATTCGTCAAAGAAAAAAATATACCATAAGTCATTCATCAATCACTACCAATCCATTGTGTTTGCTATCACGGTAATCCCACCACTGCTTTGGATCGCCTAGAAGATTGCTCCAAGAACTTGACAAAGAGTCTGGGTATTTCTTTTCCCCACCAGCTGTTAAATAGATCAAAATGGGAAATAATTTGGGAAGTTCAATTTTACTGTAAAACGTAAGAGAATCAACAGACATAGCTAATGCAGGTATACTTACTCATTGATTGTTTCGCTTCAGATTGTATTTCACCATTTGGCTTTCTTTCAAAAGCTGTACGTTCTGCACTCTCCTACATTTAGTTCCAAAAAAATCACAAAACAAATATGAAGGATGTTTCATTATTGCCAAATAAAAGAAGGGTAAAACAAAGGATACAAATCGAAATGAGAAGAAAATTCACAAACCTTTGTTGATTGGACATCCCGCCATTCACTTGGTTTATTAAGGACATCCTTCCAGAATTTTTCTTTGTCATGTTCCTCACTTTGCTCGGAATGCATATCATTCTGTGATGGATTGATTTCCTCCTCCTCACTTTCTAATAACATGTACATAAAATATTACCAAAAGCTTATCAGAGTTCATAGCACTGTTAGCTAAAGCAGCACACAGTTTCAAAATTTTAACTTTCATAACATTTGCAATCTTTGAATAGTCACAGTACTTCACCTCCTATTCATCTAAAACAAATTCTTTTAGCACATAAAAACATAATAATAATTCTACTAAAAAAAATCATATGAAAGAAAACATACCATGAAGAAATTTTGGTAAAACCATTTACTCCCAATTTAATATGGAAGCATACCAATAAACTATTGAAGTGTTTAGGTGACCATTCTATCAAGTATTGACACTCTTGGAATTAGGTGTGTCCATGTGTCTGACATGGGCTGGTGTCCGACACTCATACGACACATGTTAGATCTCAAACACTACTTTGACACACATCAAACACAACTACATAGAGAATGGACCTATGTTCGGTTCCACATCTGGAGCAGCTAAAATTAATTCTAGAGGTAAAAAAAATGATTTTGACATGCTTTGTTGCTCTTGAGTAGAATCGATCTTGCCTCCAATATCGATTTTAATTTGAAGTTCCGACTTGTAGCTATGTAATTTTTACACTGAAAATTATTTTCAAGTAACTTTTATGTAAATGTATTCAATCATAAACTACTTTACATTCAAGTCACCTTTACAAAATCAATTAATTCAAAATCAATTTTTGTCACCGCACAACCAAACATACACTAAGTATAACTTTTTAACTTAATGCAAAAGCTAATTGTATCATTTCAAGTCAAAACAAGGTTCGGTGTCATGCAACCAAATATGAAATTTTTACTTAAATATCTGCCGTGAAAGGTGAAACCAAACATACAGCATACATTATGAAAATTCTATTACTCCAAATTTCCACCTTTAGATGAAAATTCATAACAGGTTATCGAAAATAGCATCATGTTAAATAAGAAAATAGTACTTACCAGGCGAATAAACTGTTTTTTCCTTATGATTTAAAGAAGCCTTCCCCACAGGAGGATAATCTTGAACAAAGTTAAGGTTTTCAACAATAACCTAATAATAGGATCAAACCATAAGACATGTGAAATATCAGAAAACATAAACAAGCATAGGAGTAAATAAAAAAGAAAGAAACCTGAAACTGAGAATGAGGAGTGGAATGTGAAGGATGAGTAGTGAGTTGTCCAGCAACATGAACGACGTCGTTTTGTTTGAGATGAAAATTAGCAGTATGAGCAAGATCACCTTGGAATACAAGAGGAATCAAAAGAGAAGAAGAGTTTTGGGCAAGACGAGTGATGACGGTGGAGGCGAAGAGATTGCCGTCGGGAGAAGTTTGAATATGAACAGGTTTGTGAACGGTACCGATTAGGTTGACAGAGTTGGCGAGTTTGGGTTGAAAAGGTATTTCATTGGGTTTTGGAAATTTAGATTTGGATTTGCGAGTGGAGGAGGAGGAGGAGTAATGGCGAAGACGGAGGAGAATGGCGTTGGACGCATGCAAACCTCGCCGCACTGAAATCATTTCCTTAACCCCTTGCAAAACCCTTACCACTGGATGACTCACTTTTTTGTTTTTTGTTTTTTATTTCCAATACTACTTACTTTATTGTTTAATCACTTACGTATTGCTTGCAAATTTTGGATTTAAATTGAACCGTTTGATCTAAAATTTAATTATGTGATATAAATAGCCATTAAATCACCGCGAAATTCAATCCGAATGTAATTGTGGTATGACATTATAAGCTAAAAATAGAAAATGTGAAAGGAATCTAAACTCTAACTAAAACAGATCTGAGTGAGATATTAATAAACAATAGTAGAAGAAGCAATAGTAAGAGTATAGTAGTGGTGGGTTAAGGATAACAATAGTAGAAGAAGGATAATGGATGATGATAAACATTTAGAAGAAGCAGAAGAAGAAGAAGCATCAAATTCAAAGCCACTCCTCAACACTTCAACTTCTCATTCCAACAAACCAACTCTTCTTCTCAATTTCATCGCCTGTATGTCACTCATTACAGCCGTCACCTTCGCTATTCTCTTCTTCTCTCTCTCCCCGTCGTCATCCTCATCATCCACCACCACTACCACCGCCCGCCCCCTTCAAAAACTCCCCCACCCTGTCGTCCTCCTCATTTCCTCCGACGGATTCCGTTTCGGCTACCAATTCAAAACCCCAACCCCAAACATCCACCGTCTCATCAACAACGGCACCGAAGCCCTAACCGGACTCATTCCCGTTTTCCCTACTCTCACTTTCCCCAATCATTACTCCATTGTCACTGGTCTCTACCCACCCTACCATGGCATCATCAACAACTTCTTCTTCGATCCAATCACCGGCGATAAATTCACCATGGCGAGTCATGAATCTAAATGGTGGTTAGGTCAACCTTTATGGGAAACCGTTGCTAACTACGGCCAAACCGCTGCTACTTACTTTTGGCCTGGTTCTGAGGTAATCAAAGGCTTATGGACTTGTCCTTTACGTTTTTGTAAACATTATGATGGTTCTGTTCCTTTTGAAGATAGGGTTGATACTGTTTTGGAGTATTTTGATTTGCCACTTGATGAAATTCCTGTTTTTATGACACTTTATTTTGAGGATCCCGATCATCAAGGTCATCAAGTTGGACCTGATGATGATGAGATTACTCAAGCTGTTTCTAGGATTGATGGGGTTATTGGGAGGCTTATTAATGGGTTGGAAAAAAGAGGGGTTTTTGAGGATGTTACTATTATTATGGTTGGTGATCATGGTATGGTTGGTACTTGTGATCAAAAGCTTGTTTTTTTAGATGATTTGGCTCCTTGGGTTGATATTACACCCAATTGGGTTCATTCCTATACGCCCTTGCTTGCGATTTGGCCACCAAGTAATCATTCCGCGGCGGATGTTGTGGTTAAGATTAATGAAGGATTGAGTTCTGGGAGGGTTGAGAATGGGAATAAGTTGAGGGTGTTTTTGAAGGAAGATTTGCCTCAACGTCTTCATTATGCAGATAGCAATAGGATTCCCCCGATTATTGGGTTGGTTCAAGAGGGTTATAAGGTGGAGCAGAGTAGGACGGGTAAGAAAGAGTGTGGCGGTGCTCATGGTTATGATAATGCCTTTTTTTCTATGAGGACCATTTTTATTGGGCATGGTCCTCAATTTGCAAGAGGGAGGAAGATACCATCCTTTCAGAATGTTGAGATTTATAACTTGATTACTTCTATACTCAACATAAAGGGTGCTCCTAATAATGGTTCTGACTCATTTCCACAGTCTGTTCTTCTACCCTATGCTTAATGACGCTTGAAATTTGGTGGCTCTGGTTCTGAGGTGCTTGTCGTTGACACCATGTCCTTCATTCTCTAAGTGATGCTCGGAAATATGAAAAATGATGAAGAGAGGTTGCAGAAAGAAAAGGTATGGTATACCTGGATTCTTCTAGTCCTAGCCTCTAGGATTAAACTACTTTCACTATGAATTGCTTTAACTTGTTTTGTATCTGTTGATTGATCAAGAATAGGTGTCATATACCTGTATTCTTCTACAATTGAATTGAACTACCTCCACTTTAATTTCTCGTATGTGCTGGTGGATCCTCTTTACTATTTCATAATTTCACATGCACATGGCTACTCTTTTCCGTATGCAGGCCTCACGTTTCTAACTAGCCTTACTTTCTGTGTTAAAAATAAAAGAGATTGTAAACAGCATATATTAGGTTCTTGAGTGATTCCTTATCACACGCAGTATTTTTCATTTAGTTGATGTTGAGTTGTACAACAACTTCTCGTAATTCTTGTTTCCCAAATATCAACCTGTGATTTCTATTAAGGCTAATTGAGCATTCTTGTTGGATGAGTAGTGACTAGTGAGAACCTACTGCAATGTAGACGGAGCATTTCTTTCAGATGTGTTTTTTCCATCTATAGACTCCCTTGTTTCTCATATGGCACATTCACTGAACATAACATACTCCTTGTTCATTTTGAAAAAATTTGATTACGTCTTTGGATCATCTACTGTATTAGGCATTGCATTTGGTAACTAAACGTAGGAAGCAAATGACTCGTGAATTAAAAATTTCTGTTTGCAGGGTGTTACGGCGCTATCGTTTGGTTCAATAATTTTCATTCTATTTCTCGGGATTTCTTAGTGCTTACATGGAGAAGCTGGATTACCATGTTGTCATTCTCATAATTTAGTAAACCCTGAAATGGAAATGAAAATGATATGATAGTATTCATGAGAATGTTTATTGGAAATTTGTAATGAAATCAAATTGCAGTAGTTCCTTTTGACGTTTATCTGCACTTTCATTTACTTCAATGCCTAGAAGCATCACCACGAAACTGAGAGGCCAAAAATGCATATACATGGGAGGATGCTAGCCCGCAAACTCCTGAGCTGGCTAAAAATGGCTGACAAAGATAGCAAACACTTTGTGTTGCTTTATCAGTACCACGGACACCGAATGTTACTATAAAAGTAGTTTTTTTAATTTTAAAATGGTCGTGCAAGTAACTCAGATTTTTTCTTGGCCGATACTTTTCACCACACCTTTCGCATCTAAAAAACTTTTCAGTTTTGCTTCCCACACCCCTCACATTGCTTCCCACACTCCTATTTTTTTTTTGAAACCCAAAATGCCCAAAATGCCCTTTCCTCTTTAATCAATTAAAACAGTTATCAAGCAGCTTCTTCAACCTTCTATTCACTACCTTCCATATTCAAAGTTCTTCATTGTTGTTACTGTTCATCATCCTCATCTTCATCATTTGGATGCATTTCTTGTTGAATAAAGTTCAATCACTTTAAATATTTCGTCATTTTGGGATCATCCTCGTCATTCACGTGAATTTAAACAAGCAGGTGAGTAGTTTGAAGCTGTATTTTTTTTCCAGATCTGAGTTTCGTACGTGAACTCAGTTTACGTACGTTCACGTGAACTGAATTCACGTAGCTAATAGGATGATGATTTTTTACAGTGTACGTGAACTGGGTTCACGTAGGCATACGTGAAATATGATTGCGTAGACGTACGTGACCTCAATTCACGTATCATACAAGTGAATTGAATTCACGTGAACATACGTGAACTCAGTTCACGTAAATTGAAAAAAATGGACATTTTATGCATACGTGAACTGAGTTCACGTAGGTGACTTTATCTGAATTCACGTGAGTGATACGTGAACTGAGTTCACGTAGGCACTCTCAGTTCACGTAGGCATTATAAATTCACGTACACATGCCATTTTTTAAATATGCCATTTTTTGATTTTTTTTAGGGTTTAGGGATGGTTATATTATATTAATGTAATTTACTGGATGCAGTTAAATGGATGAAGGGGGAGACAACAGTGATGAAATGTATGAAGGTTTGGAAGGTTTGGAATATGATGTGTTTGAAGAAATGTATGATGATTTGGATCGTGATTTTGAAGAAATGTGTGATGATGTGGAACCTAATATTGACGCTATGAATGACGGAGTTGAACCTGTTATGATTGATTTGACTGATATGTTTACAACCGGCATGATGTTTGATACACGAGATGAATTATTGAAATGGGCTAGGAAGGTTGGAAGGGAAAATGAAATTGTTGTTGTGATTTTTAGATCTGAAAATGCGACCGCACGACCAAGAACAAAGACAAAATTAATTCTTGGTTGTGAAAGAAGTGGTAAATATAGACCATGGAAGAATCCTAATATTACAAAGAGTACTTGGACTAGAAAATGTGATTATCCATTTAGATTGAGAGGAACACGATCAAGTGTTGGTGATGGATGATATTTGCATGTAATATGTGGTCTCCATAACCACAAATTGGCTAAAAAAATTGATCGGTCACTCTTTCTTAGGCCGATTGTCTCAAGATGAGAAAAATGTACTTGGTGATATGACAAAGAACTTTGTAAAACCAAAAAATATTTTAATGACATTGAAGGATCACAATGTTGAAAGTTTGACGACAATAAAACAAGTTTACAATGCACGTCAAGCATATCGTTCATCATTTAGAGGTAATAGAACAGAAATGCAACATCTTTTGACATTGATGGAACGCGACAAATACGTGTATCGATATAGGAAAGTAGAAGGTTCAGATGAGTTGAGGGACATCTTTTGGGCCCATCCAGACGCTATCACCCTTGTAAATAATTTTCACATAATATTGATTATGGATAGCACTTACAAGACTTGTAGATATCGAATGCCATTAAAAAGCACATTAATTAATTAAATGATTAATAATATTAATAAATGTATAACTTAAAGTTTCATGAATTTACCGTGACATCTGGAGCATGATCGTCGGCAGGTTCTGCAACCGAAGGAGCTACATAGACTGGTTCTCTGCGAATGATATATGGATGAGAAATTCGACGAAACCAATCCATGTACTCATTAGCGCACTCTGCAGGTCTGTGCACAACTGCCCCAGCGTCAACAACATGAACAGCATATTGCGTAAACATGATGTCCATTTCCTCTGGTGTGGTCGTTTGGCCTACAATCTCTAAAGGTGAACCGGGGATGGTTTGAACATGTCCATATTGACGCAATACCCTATCTGGTAAGTGAGCATACATCTTGGGACCCCAGCGTATCCATCCTCTAAATAGTGAAACAACCTCAAATGGTCGCTTCAGTCTATGCTCTCTATAGGGTGTCCAACATATGTCGTCAGCATCAATCTCGTCCAGTGCTTTCCTAAATGGAATAACCAAACCTTTATCCCGTTTTGGCTTCCATCTAAGTGCTCTCGGGTATTCCTCATCATAACTCGGAGATAGTCGACAACAATTCGCACACAATGTTAGAAAATGCTCATACACCCACGCCTGCACATATGTAATAACATATTCATAAATCAGTAAATCAACAAACCACAAATAGATGAAATCAATCAAACAACGAAAGCAACTGCAAATACCTGTAACAGTGTCAGATATCCGGATACCGTCCTAGTCTGATGCATGCTCGCTTCTCGAAGATTATCGTACAAGTAAGCAAGTGCAGCAGCACCCCATGCATATCCCCACATGAGTCGAGGTCTCTAAAGCATTCTAGGTAGGCAACACTCACTGCAAAAGCACTTTTGTCGCTGAACAACGTGCAACCCACCAGAAATAAAAGAAATGCCCTCGCAGCCATCTGCCAATGCTGATCAACACAACGCTGATGATATATGTCGAGCAACCAACTATACCGAACAGTGGTTGTGCGCGTCATGTTAAATTCAGCGTATGCATCAGCCAGACTAACCCCAGCTAGCTCACCCAATAACTCTGCAGCTTCATCCTTACTAAATATACTCACGCTAAAAAATGCACCGGTGACGGGTATATGCAGCAGCGAAGACACATCGTCTAAAGTAATTGTCATCTCCCCAATTGGAAGATGAAAGCTGTTAGTGTCGCGATGCCATCTCTCGACAAAGGCATAAATTAGACCTTTGTCGATCATCTCGTAGCTGCATTTTAGCAATGGATATAAACCGGAACTTCTGACAAGTACCTCAACCTCTTCATTTTCAATGACAGCTTCTTTTAATTTTTTTCCATTACTAAAAACCCTTAACTCTCCGCGATCCTGAAATAAATTACCAATATAAATGTAAGTTGAAACACAAAATTAAATTTCATTAAAATAAATATTTAATTTCATTAAAATAAAATATTTACTTACAACGCCATCCCATAGTCGTGTCGCAACATGATCCCCATATGTCCTTAAGACAGATCTGTCAATCGGACCTCCGGGATATCCGTCAGCTGCTTCAGTTTGGCCCTCATCAGGGTGGGCGTCATCACGGTGTGTCTCATCAGCATGAGCATCATTAGCATGTTGGGCCTCATTCGCTTGCCCCTGTTCTGCTTGCGTTTGTTCTGCTTGTTGCCTCTGCAATCTTTGTTGGTACCGCATTTCAAGCCGAGCATGGTGAGCCCGTGCAGAAGCGGTTGGTCTAACACGTCGACTTTCGGGCCCTTCTATAACATTACCGTCTCCATCAGTAAACATTGTTCGCACCATTTCTGCATAATAAACAATAAGATTCAGAAAACATAATAAACATGAACAATAATTTATTCATCTATACTAAATATGTGCAATGGTAATAACTAATTGATCAACTTCATAAAATCTGTAAGATTAACTGATTAAGTATTCTAATTAGCCATGTTTAACTATTCGATTATCGAGTTACATAGAGTAATCAAATTAGTTTAAAACTATTCAATTTTATTATGAAGGATAGCTACAAGATCAATTTTGATGTTCTTGCAATTGCCAATTGGAATTTTGAAACTTCTCTACGTGAACTCATGTTCACGTACGTGAACATCACACCCATCCTGCCTACGTTAACTCAGTTCACGTACGTGAACTGAATAACCAGTCTACGTGAACTGAGTTCACGTACGTGAACTTTATGTACCTACTTCCTTCCTACGTGAATTCAGTTCACGTACGTGAATTCCATTGGCAGTCTACGTGAACTGAGTTCACATACGTGAACTTTATGTAACTGATTCCTTCCTACGTGAATTCAGTTCACGTACGTGAACTCCATTTGCAGTCCTACGTGAATTCAGTTCACGTACTTGAAATCAAATCACATACTTCCTTCATACGTGAACTCAGTTCACGTCCTTATACGTGAATTGAGTTCACGTATGGCATCTCAGTTCACGTATTGTGTTCACAGAAAACACAGAAACCAGAAAATGAATAAACCCATAAAACCCATAAAACCCATTAAACCCAGAAAACAATGATAAACCCAGAATGTGTTCAATAAGCTTAAAAATGGAAATGATGAATCCAGAAAACCTTAAAAACGAAAATGGTGTTGCTCAAAAACCAAAAATGAAAATGATGAATGTGTTGAAGATGACTTACTCAAGATGATATTGTTGAATGTGTTGAAGATGATGTTGAATGTGTTGAAGATGTGTTGAATTTTGAAGAAGGTTTAGTGAAGATTGAAGGTTGAAGGTTAGGGTTAGGGAAGATGAAGGAGTGAATAGAAGGTTGAAGAAGGTGTTTAAAAATTGTTTTAATTGATTATAGAGGGAAGGGCATTTTGGGCATTTTGGGTACAAAAAAAAAATAGGGGTGTGGGAAGCAATGTGAGGGGTGTGGGAAGCAATATTGAAAACTTTTTCACTCATTTTAAGAAGTATGCATTTCAATCGCAATTTTTATTTTAAAATACACATTTGGACAAGTAAAATTTTGTGGTTTTTTAGATTCATATTTGATTATGTATCTCGACACGTAATTTTATCTCATTTATCCATATATAGGTTACCTCAAAGAGCATTTCAACATTTTACTATGGTATTTTCCCTCATTTATTAATCTCTCCTCCGAGGCGGCCCAAGTAAGAGACACGTAAGTTATTTTATATCTCGTTAAAAATTAATTTTTTATTTTAATTTGTATACGTGAAATAGGTTCAATACTATATTTTTAAAAACTCTTTAAACCTCCAATAATTGAATACATAAACAAAAAAGGTCTCCAAAATATTTAAATTAATTATTGATTTCATTAAAAAAATAATCTTTTGATATTAAAATCATTGTTTTTTTTACTAGATCAATTACTTCATTTCGAAGTAGATTTGAACAATTTAAATTGTATGTAGATAATTTTTATTTTCTATGTAATTTTGAGAAATTAAAATTATTGAATGATAAAAAAAAAATACATTAACCTTAAATGTTCAAATCAAACATTTATAAATTAATTTTATTTGTAGAACTTAAAATTTTAAAAGAGATAATACAAACAGAAAATGACACCAACTGACATACTTATTGTTTATAGAATAATGTTAATAATTTTTGTAATTTTATATAATATCAACGATGTTATAAGAAAGATTAAATGAATTAATTTTATTATTAATTGAAAAAAATTATTAAATAAAATCTATTATAATAATTTATTAAATTATTTTACATAAAAAAAATATAAATAAAATTTTAAATAAAATATTAATAATTTATTTATTAACTTAAAAAATAATGTGACAATTTTATTTTAGTTCTCGTAATGTGATGATAATGCTCTCCTAAATTTAACTCATATTTGTCCACCTTCATTAACCATTACATCGACAACCCAAGCCATCCATCATAGTCGCGTCATTCATGGTGAATTAAATGTTTGTGGAACAAAATTAACATTTCCCCTTTATCTTTTTCATAGTGAATTAAAAAAGAAAAAATAACAATCTTAAACATAAAATTGCTACCGATTGGAAAATAAGTTTTTAATATTTTTTAATATGATTAAGCTTTCTAAGGTTAAATCTCATCTCATACGTTAATTTAAAAATAATGAAAAGAGAAGGAAATGGATTCTTCAACATCATAATTATTGGGGTCAGAGTTCTAAGGTGAAGATAAATAACTCAAATAAAGAGAAGAGCTGTATGGGATTTTGGTAAATAGAGTTGTAGGGTATTTTTGGGTTTTAAAAATTTAGAGAAATAAAATAAAATAGAGATTTAGGGTTTTGAAGAGAATTTGTTTGAGTATGAAAAGAAATAAAAATTAAATTTGTAGTAATTTAAAAAAGAAGGAAATGAGTTGAGGAAAAAATGAAAAGACATAAGGAAGAGTAGAGTGGGTGAGAGTGGGAGAAGCATTTAGTTCACACGATGTATCTCGTTTCTCTGAAAATGAATTCCCTATCTATCCACTCTTAACTCTTAACTCTTAACTCTTAACTCATCATCATCATCATCATCATCATCATCATCTATGTAATTATTCAACTCTTGTATCACAATACCAACTCCTTCTGCTTCTGCTGTGTAAATGGCACTTACTCATACAACTTTTCGATTTCAATTTCAATTTCAATTTCAATCCCTCCGTCTCTCTTCTCCCTCTTTCTTCGCTACTCTCCCTCCCAACAACCTTCTCTCTCTCCCTCCCTATCCCTATTCTTCGTCTCCCTCAATACATAAACACTTGCTTCCTTTCAAGGTCACTTTTTCCCCTCTTTTTTATTTTCATTGCATGTCTTCCTCAATTTGCTCTTTAATTTACTTACTTTTTATTTTTTTTAAACTACTACCTTCTTCTTACAACTTCCATTTATTGCTTATTATTATTATTATTATTATTATTATCATTATTGACATACTTTCTCTACATTTATGTATCAGTGCTAATTGTTTCATTTTCTTTTCCCTTTTTATTAATCTCCACTTTATTTATCTGTCACTCTTGGTTATATATAGTCAACACTTTGTTTTTACTGTGTTCTTCAGTGTTAGTCAATTCTAACGGATCTGGACTCTGTAACATTGACACTTCTGATCAAATGTGTGTCCTAGTGTCCGTCATGACTCACACTGAAACCTTTATTATATTCAATTAATTCAATTTTTCAAATTATAACCACCGTTGTGTTTGGTGTATGTGTTAGTATATGTGCTTTGGAGGTTACGGTTAGTACTAAAGTGTAGTGTTTTCTTCTCAAAGTTTTTGTTGGTTTTTACTCACTTCAGGTATGTGCAACTATTTCTGAAACTGGTCAGCCAAAATGGTGGGAAAAGAATGCACCAAACATGATTGACATTCACTCCACACAAGAATTTCTTAATGCTCTCTGTCAAGCTGGGGATAGACTAGTTATTGTCGATTTTTATGGGACTTGGTGTGCTTCTTGCCGAGGATTATACCCCAAGGTCCTCTTTCTTTGAGAATTCCCCTTTCACTCTTTTACTTTCTGGTTGGTTTGTTTGTTTAAAAAACATGTGCTTCCCTAAGTAGTAGTTCATTGCATGCTCGGAACTAGTAAAATTATCATCGATTTTTTATTCATGATCATCTGAGAATCATATTGAGTAGTGGCCAGTGGTCTCTTCTGTTACACTGTTTCAAATTTACTTATTTAGATGCTAGTACTCCATTTTATGCCATGCAGTTCCTTCTGCTCAAATATGAATTTGAATACAGTTTGTAAGTGATACTGTTTGCACTTGTTATACTAATCTGCAAGTCTAAGTATTGATTTTTCTTTCCCTGACAAAGCATTGCACGGCTATCAGTTGAGAAGTCTCTGACCTGTTTGATTTTCATTTCCTGGTTTTCATCCATGATTAAAGACTACTACGTAAGAATCCCAATTGTCTGATTCATGTTGATGATTTTCTTTTCCGCTTTGGCGCTTACTGCATGTGAAACATTAGGGGCTAAGAGAGAACTTAATCGACTAAATATTATTTGGATAGGCAGGGAAATATTGGTTTTTTTAGAAAATATTTGGATCCGTGTTGAGCAGCACAAAACGCACAGCAAACATGAAGTCACATGTAGCTTCCACAGTGAAATCAATTTGGAAGTGATTCCAAACATAGCCTTAGATGTGAATGAAAATAAGTCTATTCACTGCTGGAATGTTTTCAAATTAGGATAATATTTTTAAATTACTTAATATGTTTTTAATGTGCAGGCTGCTAAAATTATACTACAGCTTTCTTGTACCTGATGTTGAAATATCATTGTTTAATGACTATGGCAGCTATGCAGAACAGCTGAAGAACACCCTGAAATTCTTTTCCTGAAAGTAAATTTTGATGAGAATAAGCCAATGTGCAAAAGTCTAAATGTTAAAGTACTTCCTTACTTCCACTTTTATAGAGGAGCTGAAGGGCAGCTGGAATCATTTTCATGTTCACTTGCCAAGGTAATTTTTACTATTTAGTTCCGGTTATGCTAAGCCTATCTACTATCTAGCTTCATTTTAAGAGAATGACCCGTACCGTAGTGATTTACTGCTTAGTGTCTATTTTTTTTTTTTTTAATGACAAAATTTTAGTGTAGTTAATATTATGCTCAGGGTAAGGATCAAACCCTTAACTCTCCCATCTCAACCACAAAACCAACTTTATATTTCCGATTAATGTCTAGTTTGAAGTTTGAACTCAGGAAATGTTTATGCTGAAAATTATCTTCCCTCTTTGCTAAACATTATTATATACTTAATGACACAGAATTATAGGGGAAAAAAACTGCAAAAGTGCATAAAACTGTTGAATAATGCTTTACAATTTTGCTGAGTTTCTGTGTAGGCATCCTGCGTAATTGTACAGCGATTGCTGACTACAAGAAGATAATGATAATAATGCCTATTTGAGTGCTTGGCCGGTTGAGTTCAGAAAATGGATAATCTAAGTGTGTGGAATTACATATGTTCACTTACATATTTTCCTTATTAAAGACTAGAAATGCGTAGCTCGGATGTTTATAGGGAAACAAAAGAATGATGGTGGATATAGATAAGTGTTGTCAAAAAGCCGCTAGAGCGACACTATAGCATATTGGAATTTGAACGAATCACTATTGATCCACGATATGCTATTTAGTACAAAGTGTTGTTAAATAGCCTCTATTGTGGCGCTATAGCACCATAGCACGGCATAATTTGAACAAACTGCTATTTTCTGCGATCCGCAATTGATAACACTATATAGATGTGTTAAAACAAAATTGGGATTTGCAACAAGAATTAACCAACAAAACAGAAAACAAACAGTTGTAGAGAAAAAACAAAAACGAAGCGCTTTCTGCAGTTTTGATAAAATAGTTTTCTCAATCAAATGTAAACGAGAATTAAAGAAAGATAAGAGAAGAAAAACACCCAGATTTACGTGTTCGGTCTCAATTGATGAGACTTGCGTCACGGGCAAAGCAAGCAAGATTAATCCACTATGTATCTTTGAACTTTACAAGATCAAGTTCTTCTCAAGATTGATCTCCTCCTAGTATCTTCCACTGTTTATGAATCAGCAATACTAGCCTTTTCTCTCAATCTTTCTTTCTCTCCCTTAATCTTCTTGCTCTGAATTTCTATGAATCATGAATTGCATATGCCTCTCTTAGTTTCCAAGTCTTACTGCTACTACAACCCACATTACTCCTACTATATTACAGCTTTATTTGTAGTATATAAAAGCAAACTAATTTATAACTACCTATCATAACTAACTTGGCCAAAGGTAGTTATAACAACTACTAAAACTTAACCAACTTTAGTTAGATGATTTGAGGCACATATTCACAAGATGCTTACAATAGGTGATAGAATTTAATTAGCTAATGGTTTGTTTTGAAAATTACAGTTTCAAAAAATAAAGGATGCCATCAAAACACATAACACAGCTCGATGTAGCATCGGTCCTCCAAAGGGAATTGGTGATTTGCTTCTTGAACCTTCCTCTGCTCCCAAGGATAAACCACCAAAATCTGTTTAATTTTCTTACTACCTTCATCCATGCATTTGTAGCTTATATGTTTGTAACCAATTTGGAAGCTATGGTCCAGAAAGACTTATGATGTCAAGGTTATGTGTAATTTGTATATTTACCCTTCTTTTTTTCCTCCTGTTTTAGAAGGATATTAAGCAGAATTTGTCTATTCTGTTTCATTCTTGATCATTCATTGGCTGATTGTAATCATGTACTTGAAAACTTCAGCGAAAATGACAGACATGTTAGGTCTAAAGTTATTTATTTGTGCATCTGTAACCTGAATACCACTTGTTATGGCTTCATTCTTTCGCTAAATCAGTAGTCAGACAGTCAAAGAAGTTAATAATTTAACTCTTATTTTTATTATTATAATTAATTAACATATCTGTTATGTTACAGAAACTCTGTTCTTGATGAATTTATTGTGACAATATATTAATAATCTTAAATTATGTTGAGTGATCATCAATAAAGTTAAGCATGAATCTAAGTTTATATTATTAATAATATTTATGAGTGTGATGTTGATGATTGTTAGAAGTCTGAGGTGTAAACCTGACTGAGATCTCTTTCCTCAATAATGATGTTTATGTTTTTGCATGCTCTTCTAGTTTATCTAAAATAAATAAATACTTAATTAAATAGTTTACCCTCCTAGATATATGTTTTCTTTTATTCTCTCATATATACTACAATCAGTGGCAGATCTTGCACAAAATATTTTATAATTGAAATTTTTAAAAATCATATAGTTTTTTTTAGAGTATCACATAATTCATACATAGTAGACAAGTTGAAAAAAATTAGAATTTCAATTTTCACAAGTCACACAATTTTCACAAGTCACACAATTTTCATAAATCACACAATTTTCACAAATCACACAATTCACACAATTCAATCAAATAAAATATATCTATTTTATAATTTTTATCTTTGTCAAAAAATTTCATCTTAAAAAAATGCATCAATTTTTTTATGTTTAAATATTGTACACTTCTAAAAAAATATATATATTAATTTAAACAATTTACAATTCAAAAATAGTATCATACTATATCATGTATAGTTTATGTATTTATAGAGGTTATTGTATTAATTTTATTATTAAAATAATTTCTAAATATGAGATAGGTAGCTAAATGGAGGAGAGAGAGGCAAAAATTACTCAACCATATAGTTTAAAAATATTTTAATAATTTATCATTATTATTTTGATATACAACGTAGCTTTTAAAAATGTTTAAAAATATATCCAAATATTTTGAAGATAAAATAAATTTAAGTTGATTGCTTAGAAAAGCTTAAGTTGATACGATAGGTAGAGTTTAAGTGAAGAGAAGAAGCACTAGAGAACAATATAAACTGATAGAATAGGAGGGAGAAGGGAGGGACACGGAGAAATTGAAAAGACGGATATTAGTTTCTCAAAACCATCAAGAGAGATATTTTAATAATTATAATTATTATTTTAATAAATAGGAAGAGAGGAAGTCAGACATTTTAATAATTATAATTATTATTTTAATAAATAGGAAGAGAGGAAGTCAGACAGAAAAAATTGAAAAGGTTACTTTTTCAAAATTAAGTTTGAGGGATATTTTTATAATTGTCACTACAATTATAACTTGCACTACAATTATAGTGGTCGAATGTTATTTATTTTATTTCAAAAGAGTGGTCGAATGTTATTTATTTTATTTTAAAATGGATGATTGTACGGAGATCCATAGCATTTGGTTTGTTAGGGACGTAAGTAGGAGTCTTAGGAAAAAGTCCTCTCTGAATATTCTCAGGTCCATTAAAAAATGTAACATAGTGTATATATCAATTTTAAATTGAATTGAAATCCTATAATTAATCTTTTCTATACACATCAATCTTTTTACTCAGTCAAACATTCTCATACTTTGAGATCTCATACCAAGAAGAAGCTAACAACCAAATTACATTCACTTTCAGTTTGTATCATTCCTTGTTCTCCACATTTCTCTAAAAAAATGACTACCTATGGAACAATCTCAGAAGACGACGACATTTCATCAAATCCAAACTTACTATACGTTTCACAGGCCAAAGATCGCATCCAGGCTGGTCTAGGCATAACAAGACCATGGAAAGAATTAATCCAATCTTCTCATTTCAAATTTCCATCTTCCTTCTACGGTACCATTCAAAGAATCAACACGAATGCCAAACACTTTCGCGCAAATTATGTGATCATCATATTGTTTGTTCTTTTCCTTAGCTTACTAGGACACCCCATTTCATTAATCATACTAATTGTGATGATGATTGCATGGTTGTACTTATATTTCCTAAGACCTACACCTTTGGTGATTTTGAGATTTCAAATTGATGAGAGATTGGTGGTTATATCATTGTTGTTGATCACAGTTGGTTTACTTGTTCTAACGGATGTAACACATAATGTGGTAGTGGGTATGTGTGTTGCTTTAGGAGTTGTTTTGATCCATGCTGTGTTGAGAGAAACTGAGGATCTTTTCACTTTGGATGAAGATGTAGGGATTGTAAGGGGTGTTAGAGAGGTTATCAAAGTCCCTCTTAGACAACCTGGTTCCTCTTCTTTTACTTTGCCTCCTTAATTGCAACCAATTTGTGGTTCATAGAATCAACAAGAAATCTATATTCCACATTTCTGATTACTTCCATTCTTGTTTAATTGGTTGATTCATATTTATACAATATATTCATCATCCAAATTGGATTGACTTTGTTGTCATTAATTGTTTTCCTAGTCTTTTTTTTTTTAATCATAACATGTATGTGCGAAATACTATTTATTTTAGTGATGACTAATCTCTGTTGAGAAATTTGATAATTTTTAATAGGATATCTCTTTCCAACTATTTTTTTTATTCATAAAATACAAATCCGAAACTTTAACAATTCGAATCTAATTCCATACAAATTATATTATTGATTTTTTTTATAAGAAACTATCTTGTCATATATATATATATATATATATATATATATATATATTTCTTTGTTTTTTTAAAGTGAAGAATATTATTTACATTCATTGCAGTTAAAACAAGAATTCAAAATATATGGGTCCACGTTTGTCACTAAGATTCCTATAATACAAATGATTTATGCACCTATGTTTGTCACTAATATATAGGTGACTTTTTAGAATTTTGAACCTCTACGACGTCATTCTCCTACTAAGATTTCTTTTATTTTATTTTTTTGTTCACAAAAAGAATATTTGGAAACCTTCTCCCTAAATGTACAATTCTCGGATTCTTCACATGCAACCTACGTTTAAATGACATTGACCCAAAATTAACCGATATTTTAATTTGGTCCAAATTATAGACCACCTAAAACGTCATCTTTAAACAGGATGACAGTGATACCAACTATTTCCAAAAAGTAACTTCGAAAATACTTTTTAAACATATTTTGCAGTTTGCACTACAGAATTGTGCTCTCAAAGATATGGAATGGAACCATTCTTTATCGGAAATAGATTTCATTCTGTTGTTACTATAGTCTATAGTTAGTGATCTACATCGTAATAAGATTGCGTGATTCAGATTTTTTCTATACATAATTTTATATTTTAACCCAACAATTTATTCACAAGATTGAAATAAGTTTGGCTTTTTTCTACAAACATTTTTTTTTTTGCTTCCTTTGCCGACACGATAGTTTAAAAGGTTTAACAGTTGTTGATTTGTCGACCGCATGAATTCATGTGTCTAATTGTGTACAGTCCAAATTCATATTGAGTATAATCCTCTTGATGTGTTTTGCTTATCATTAATATTGAAACCAAAAAAACATTAAAAAAAGGGGGTCATATCATATTATTTTATTAATATCAATATTAATATTATACACCATATCCATGATAATAACTCTCAATGATACAGATCCACTGAAATAATAAAATATGAATTAAGGTTTTTTGTTGGAAATGCAAAGGAAAATGTTGAAACGACATTGAGGGGAAATTGAACTAAGCAACAACTTAGCAGTATGCTCCTGTTTCACCACCGCATCATCTTTCTCCACCAACACCGCTTCCACCAATTCCCCATACTCTCCGCCACCATTTCCGGCACCGGTGATAAACGCAACAATAGCAGCCTGAACCGGTCCCACACTAGGATTATAAGCAGCAGATTCCATATAAGATCCTTTATAAACATTACCGCTTGAATCCAACAAAGCAACACCAGAAGGAGATTCACTGTACGGTGCATGAGAATCGTTCGCAGCTTCCAGAGCCGCTACCTTCAACTTCGAAATCGAAATCGAAGATTCATTATAACCGTTGGATTGAGTTTCAATTTCGCGAAAAGATAAATCGTTATTGCGAGGCTCTAAGAGAAGAGGAGCATGTTTAGGAAGAAGATCGTGAGGACCGAAAGGATAAGACAGGAATTCAGAGAGAGATTTGAATTTTGGATCGGATTCGGAGGTTATGAGAAGTGGAATATCGGAGGCGTTGCGGATTTCTTGGAGGAACTGACGGCAATGGCCGCAAGGTGCGGCGGAGACGGCGAAATATTGAAGATTTGTCTCTTTGTTGAGAGAGAGGTTTGTTAAGAGGAACTGTTCGGCGTGGATTGTGTGGTGAAAGGGAAGGTTTGGGAATTCGACGTTGACGCCGATGAAGATCCGGCCGGAAACTCCGAGTCCGACGGCGGCTACGTGGAATTTGGAGATGGGAACGCGGGCCAGAGGTTGGGCCGATTTGACGAGGGTGGGGAGTAGTTGGGCTAGGGTTAAGCCCAATGATTGGGCCATAGATTTTGCTTCTGATGCTTCTATTACGAATCTCTGTTCCTCCATATTTTCTTTTTTTGCACACTTTTTTTTTAAGAGATGTGTTTTTGTTTGTTCACAGAAATGGGGAGTAGAAGGGGGAAGGAAAACGGTAGTTTTTATGTTCATTTATAGATCGGAGGGGATAATATGCCACCTGCTACTACCAATAATTTGAGATTATTTTTATATATTTTTTTTTTCATATACATTTACATTTTAATGATTATTATAAGTGTTTTTCTTTAGGAGAATGGGAATCTAAAAAAATTGTTTGAGCTTGAAATCTACTTCTTTGTGTTTGTCAGTATATTGCAATGTCTACTTCTAATTGTTAGTCCATGTTGTTAGGATAAACCATCACCTTTAAATAATTTTTAAATAATCAATATAAAATACTTAAAAGATATAATTTATTCAAAATAATATATGAATATTATAACGTCATATACTAATATTAAATTAACTGATTTATGATTATTTAATGATTAAATAAATTTTTTAATTGAATTAGATTAAAAATGTCACTTTCTACCTCACTTGCTTTTTGTCTGACAGGACAAAAATATAGGTGGAGTGAACGATAAACTAATGTTGGTGGGATACATCCTCAAGGCTGAAACCCAATAATTGAAAAATATCACAAACATGTGAAGGGGAATTGGTGAAGATATGGACGCAATGTTTTTTCCATTCACAAATAAATTTAAGTCACATAAAGCACCTACCAATGTCTAATATAAATCGGCAATAATATCTATCATAAATGCAATTTTGAAATATCAAATTGATTTTAATTAATTATTTTTATATGACATAATTGTTTGAGGTTGTTGTGTTAATCAATTTTCCTAGCATGGTGCTTAATGATGCTTGACAGGGTAGGTAGCATCCATGGCAATGCCGCAAGTGCCATCTTTATCTGTAATATCACGCTTCATCCTAACATAACCAGATTCACCCCACTCATTTGCCCATGAATTCTTCACAATCCAATACTTTTCACCACTTTCTTCTCCATAACCAACTATTGTCATGCCATGATTGAGGTCCTTTCCACAACTTCCAGAGAAGATACCTTTTGAATAAAACTGAAATGCATAACCACCAGCGTCAGTTGCAACCGAGACAGGCTGATTACAAACTGCAGCTTTTAGCATTTTCTCGTTGCCAGCAGGTACGCTTTCGTAACCGTTTATAGTTACAACATGTTTTTCATCTTTCTCCTTATTACAGTTACATTCTGTTCCTTGATAAGGATAATCTTTAGAACTGTCCAGCCCTCCATGTTTTTTTATGTAGGTGAATGCTATTTCCATGTCGCCACCTTCGCACCCTTCGTTCCCGCTTTTAGTATCACAATCTATCAGCTCTTGTTCTGACAGAGAAACCAACTTTCCTGTTTTTATCTTGTTGATGCCTTCCACAGCTGCCACTGCTGAGAACGCCCAACAACTTCCTGTCTCAAGTTTGATACCTTCATGTCAGTTCTAAACTAATTTTTCTAAAATGTTTGAGCATAATCTCTAGCTACCAAGCTAGCACAGGCATTAGATAAAGATCAAAAGACTTCAAACATACTTATAGATATAACTATTAGATTAATTTATCATGTTAATTTCAAATCAGAAAGATTTCATACTAATTTTGTATACACTTAATCTTTAGTTGTATACGGAACTGAAATCTCTACAATTGGATAATTGCATGAGTTGCAATTCTGATCATGTGACTAGTTATATTATGGCATGTTTTTACGTTTTCTTTTCCTATAAAGCAAATTTTTAAATGGCTGCAATCTTTTTACTTGGTATATTAGCAGCTAAGTTCTGTACTATCTGATAGGATGAACAAACTTGATTTGTAATAAACTTTACCACAACGGCCTTGATCTTTGACATGTGTAACTGCACCTTTCTTCCTCCAATCTATATTTTTCGGCAGATCTCCATGTTGATGATACATGAATTCTGTCTCTACACGCAACCGCGGTAGATAACCTAGATAGGTGCTTTTGAACTCTTCATTTGTAAGATCTGCGAACCTGTTGTCTGTGAGCTTGTAAGAATAGTTTTGAGAGTTGTAGAACTCTATAAACTGAACATTTGATTGGTAAATGTCGAAACGAACTTCAAATTCTTCTCTGTTTCTGTAATGTCGTCCGTGTCGTTTCAACCAGGTCTCATACCTCTTCTTCATGACTTCTGGATCAGTTGAAACATTTTTGTGCATTGCAGGACATGCACTTGCTGTTATCCATAGATTGCATATGACAGCAAGGCTTAATGTTAATGTTATAGTTGTCTTCATGGCTGTGTTCTTAGTGCGTATGTTGAATGGTAGCATTAGTTTTCATGCATTGATATTTATTATATCATAAATAAACAAGAGACATTAGTTCTTACTTCTTAATGTCTTGTTTGTTTTTTTTATGTATTTATGCATGTTCATTTCTGTTTAGATTTTAGAGACGTTTTCATTGCATATTTATTTACTTGTGAGTTTTAGCAAGACAAGAATTATGTATCTCATTTTCTGTTCATGATCAATAATTAAGACGTACAGGTCTTGTTTTGCATTTCCTCGATTTGGGCAGTTTCATTTGGTGTGAATGATTTGGATGTAAACTTCACAAGAATCTCATTTGTTATTCTTTCTAAATATTATTTCTTAAAGGTAGTTAACTTCACAAGTTTTTGGTTGTTGGTATCAAACCTTTCATTTGTTCCTATATTGCAATATTTCTTATTGCTATATCATGACTTACTTAGTAAACATAATTACTTATTTATTACGTGATAATATTATAAATATTTAGATTATTATCTCTAACTTACTCATAATTTATGCTATCTTAAAATAGATAATCATTAATAGAGACATTTGTCTTCTAACTAAATGTGCACTTAACAAATACAGTTAAATGATAATTGTTCTTTATTTATTTATTTTTATTATAATCAAAACATCAATTAGAGGATTGCATCTAAAACCACTTTTGCACTAACAACTACAACCATGTCTACTTATTAATTCTAATATATTTTTCTTAAACCTTATAATAGTGTTTCTTAGAAATGTTTATACTGCTGCATTGAATAATTTGTTGTTGCAGATGAGGATTGGAGGCCTTATTGTAATTGATAATGTCTTTTGGCAAGGAAAAGTTGTAGATCCATTGGTAAAAAAATTATTTCATGTATTCCTTTATTTCCTGTTAAATGACCTTGATTTCCAATGTTTTATTTGCTAAGTAAGTGACTCTAAAACTTTTGGTATTAGAAATTGTAATCAACATTTCATGGAATACAAACATGTAAAGTATCAATATGGAGGGTTTTTAATTACTAATAGACTTTCATGACCTCATATAAGTCACTGCATGTTTTAGAACATGAAGACAGATATTAAGATAGAAACAAAAATTGAGTTCTTATGTTGGTGGGTTGCAAAATTAGGCATGTTTCATATAAAATTTGGTAGCATTTGGATCATGTTTTATGCACATGCAATGAGTTTTGATTTTAAAACACCACTTTTCTATGTTGTCATGAAATTTTATAGTATGAACAAGTAATTGTATGGCTTTTGGTTTTAGGGGCATGGATTTCATATTTACTGTTTTATTTGTTTCCTAATTTTGGTTTTCCATTCTAATTCAAATATTTGTGTTGAAATGCATTGTTTGTTTTATATGTCACTGTAACTAACGTGATTTGATAGCATAATTTTATGTTTCTTAATTCTCTTCTTTTGTTGACATGAATTAGAGAAGACGAGAAAATAAATAGCTCAATTGAATTATGAGAGAAAGAAGCAGCTGACCAAATTGAGTTATTACATCGTTATTGTAAATGTAATTATTTTGAATTTCATTTGAATTTTAATCTGTTTAATGATTGTCTTAACATTCTCTGGTTCCATCATCCTCTAGCGTTGATTGTCTTAGCATACTTTGGTTGCATTATCCTCTAGTGATAACCTTAGCTGTCTATAGTTGTATCATCCTCTTGTGATGATTGTCTTAACATTCTATGGTTGCATCATCCTCTAATAGTATTATCCTTTGGTGATGATTGCCTTAACATCCTCTAGTGAAAACTCCAATTGTTGCATTTCAACCACCGATGTTGTATACCATGAGATCTTCGAAAATTTGTTGATTTTTTACTCTATTAGATTTCATCATATTTGTTCTCTAATAAATAAATAATAATATATAGTTAGTCTCCAGTTTATAATATGATGTATAATTGTATTGTTCAAATTCTATAATAGTTAATATATTGCTTTACAAGGATCAATATTTATATGTTTGTATTTTATTGAAATGAATATCTAATTTGAGACATCGATATCATTCTACCATTTAACTTCTCTACTTTAACTATTAAACAAACTTTATATGCTGGTTCAAAATGTTATTAATGACATGAGTTTGTTTCTTAAAAAAATTTATGCTAGTATGTATGTAGTTGGTGTAAGCTTGCAGCTTGCAAGCAATATTATTATTATATATATCCCGATTGATACGTTGCTTGTTATTTTGTGATTAAATATTTGTAACATCATGGTCCACGGTCCCTACAGTGAAATGTTACGTCCTGATAGATCCACCATACCTAATCAATCACCCACAAAAATCAAATGTTTACATATATTGGATTTGATGGTAGCAAGGTAGTAAAGTAATCTCTTAAGTCTCAACACACTTGGCATTTCATATATCTTTTCTAGTTGTAAACTAGGAAGTCTAGAACTGTTTCTGGTTTTAGTTTCTCCTATAATAATGTTGGAAATTTATCCCCTTTTATCATATTATTATATTGAATATTTTTTAAGCTAATTTAAATTTGAATTTATTATCAGTGATTTTTGTCATTTCATCTACAAATAAAAAAAAACATTTAAATTGGGATAGAGATCTACTAAAAAATTATTTGTTTGAAAAGAATGATGAATGGTCATCTGCCCCATTTTTTACTTTCCTCTCCTCAAATATATTATTGAAAGTCAGAATTCGATAGTGTATTAGAAGTGGAAATCCGATAAAAAAATAAAATAAAAAAATAGGAGTTGGATGAGCATCCAACAAAAAAAACTAAAAAATGTTACTCTATGTCTCTATATTTATACTTCTATCCCAATATTTTATTCAAAATAAATTTAACTTAGGTTCTCTATATTTTATTCAAAATTTTATTCAAAATAAATTTAAATGTCTCTATATTTTTCTATCCTACTAAATTTAACTTAGGTTCTAGAAAATTCAAAATAAATTTTTTGAAACACATGTGTTAGAAAATTTAAATTGTGTATCAGAAATTTTCTGATACATACCATAAACTTTAAAGTTTTCGGAAATACAAATGTTTGTAAAAAATTTAAATTTTGTGTTGAGAAAAACAATTTTTTTTGAAAAAGGTGAAATTGAATTTTGATTAAAATATATAGGTAGAAGTATAAATTTGGAAAGAGCAACATGTAGTCTGTAGTAGGCCCTCGGGGTTGATCCAGTAATGAGAGAAGGGGCAGCCCAATATTGATGAAAGAATTATGAGGATAAGAAGACAGGCACGTTATGTGCATGTAAATCACTCACTTATGATTATGAATGAATTTATGAATCATCCTATTAACTCACTTGTAGCAAACTTGTAACATATTCATGAATATGACCAATTTTGTTGGACTTAGATTACCACTTTGTTATTGTTCTTGTTCTTTATTAAACAATTTGAGTACAGTTAATAAAGCTCCTCGTCGCATTTTATTGAGCTTTGGAGCTTCTTCATTCTTCTCTCACTTTGTTCCTATGTCTCTTTCTATTTCTGGTGTCAAATCTTTCATTGCTTCTGCCAGAATTACCGCTGGTCCTTCTGTCGATCAGGTCTACTCGCTCATACCATCTTCCTTTTTTCATTCCATTTTTCTATTTTTATTCTAATCATATTCATATTCATTATTCCCTTTTATAGATACTCAACAACGTTGAATGGCCACAACACTTCCCCTTTAAAGACCAGGATTTCCAGCGCTATGATGAGTAATTCAGTTTTATTCAATAAACAAGAATTATACTTATATATTGCTTCTTCACTATTTTACATTAGTTACTTGTTTTATCTAATTGACTATATAAGTTTATGGATTAAATCATTTTTAAATCTCTTTGGTAAAAATTAGCTCATAACTTTATAACATTTCTTAAATCTTACCCAGTTAGTTTATATCAGAATTTTTTTTCATTAGGTCATCAGATTCTGTGTTCTATGAAGCACCTCGATTCGTAACACACATTGATGACCCTGCAATTGCTGCTTTAACAAAGTATTACTCAAAGGTTTTCCCACCTAGCAACACTCCTGGTGTAACCATTTTGGATATGTGTAGCAGTTGGGTGAGACATATATTTGCTACTCTTTAGTTATTACTCACTTTCTTTTCATTAGCATTGCATTAGCGTATTTTCGTATATCTTCACTTTGCATTAGGTCAGCCATTTTCCATCAGGATATAAGCAAGAACGAGTTGTTGGATTAGGTATGAATGAGGAAGAACTCAAGAGGAACCCGGTAAGAAAATCCTCTTTCTGTTTTTTGTGGTGGTTGGATTAGGCTCTTAATTTTAGAATTGAATTTGGTACCTTAAGATTATTTTTCTAGATTGAGTTTTCATACATGTTCAAGATTCTATAGTACTAGTATAATTCAATTCTAAAGTAATGACATGCTTAATTTTTCTAATCTGCAAGAGAAACATGGCTGGCATTACTAATAGAAGTTGTATGTTACTGCTGTAGGTCCTCACCGAGTATGTCGTACAAGACTTAAATGTGAACCCTACACTCCCATTTGAAGATAATTCTTTCAACATCATCACTAATGTGGTAAAATGCATCTTTATATATTTAATTTTGGTGCTGGAAACTAGTGCAAGTGGTGCATGTTTTTGGTTGATACTTGTTAGGATTTGGTTATTAATATTGTGTTTAAGTTCTTGCTTAGCATAGAATTCAGCCTGTCAAAGTGTGAAAATTGGATATGCCTTGCAGGTTAGTGTTGATTACCTAACAAAGCCTCTTGATGTTTTCAAAGAGATGAGAAGGATACTCAAGCCAGGTGGATTGGCCATAATGAGGTGACAAACTTGTCAGCTATCAGTTTGGAATTGCTTCGTAATAGTATTTCTGTAAAATCTAATAATTGAAAGAAAATTTTGTATGACTGATTCACTTTCCTACAAATTCATCAGAACTTTTCTCCAACCTTCTAACAATCCAGTGTCTAGAATCAATATACTATTCCATGTTAAGAAATTACAGATTGAAGTGCTGCATTTTATGCTAATCTTTATAATTTCACATTGTAAAGGATACAATTTCTATTGTGGTTCACAACTTTATACCATGTGCAATTTCACATTGAAAAGGACACAGTTTCAGTTATGTTTCACAATTTTATAGCATTTCATCTTTTCAGTAATAACATTTCTCTATTTTACAATGTTATATCTATTACTGGTCTTGTATATCTTACGATCCTACTCAACTAAGGATGATTTTATCAATGATTCCAGCTTCTCTAACCGATGCTTCTTTACAAAGGCCATTTCTATATGGACTTCAACTGGAGATGCTGATCACGTTATGATTGTTGGGTCGTATTTTCATTATGCTGGAGGATTTGAACCTCCTCAGGTAAATCTCTCACTGATATTTTCCCATTTTGTTGGGACAAACTTCAGTTATGACATACTAAATAGTATGGTTTAAAGAACGGTTGAAGGGTAATTAATTCAACCGCTTGTTTTCCCTATATATTAAACAGAATTTTCTTTTACTAGTCATGAAACAAATATGAAAGCCTCTACAATGTTGTATATGATGTTATCATGTGACAGTGTTACCAATGCTGAGGCCAATGTCTTTTCTTTTTTAGGCCGTGGATATATCTCCAAATCCCGGACGCTCTGATCCTATGTATGTCGTGTACTCTAGGAAGCTCTCTACCACTTAAGAGAAATATGAATTGAGAATTTGAGCAGTGTATTTACCTATCAACAGTTACTTTGATGAAGAATCTGTTCATGTTATACGTCAATGATTTTGTTTTAATAATATTATAGCATTGTTAGTTTGACCAGGATTTTGTTCTCATTGTTTCTTGTAATGGACCAATTTGAGAACCTTGAATGTATTGTGAGGAACGGGGTCAAACCAAGTAGAAATCTCCATTTTTTGTAAGAAATTGATAGCTCAATTACTATGATTTTTGTAGTGTATAAATGCATAATTATGTTTCTGTTTCTATAAACTTGGACCTTTATATTCCATAAACTCTAGAAGTGACACACATTTACTTTATATCTACCATCAAAACAAACACATGCTTAGTCTTGAGAAATGAAAACACCAATTTATTCCTCCTAGTTTGTGTAACAATTGTACCATGTATATTAAAATTAGAAGACAATGCCAAAAACAAAACACAAAAGAGAAAAGAATGCATAAAGAAAAGCTTCACTTATATTTTTTCCATTTATGGAATCAAAGAAAAAACATATATTTCTTTGTTATTCATATTACAATATCAAAAAAGAAAAGAAAAAGGAAACCAGCTATCACATTTTCTTGTCTTAGCTATTTTGTTTTGACAGGAATTTGTAGATTAATAATTTGCAACATAAAATTAAATAGATAGATATATCAAGGGTATTAGGATGCTTTTTTTTAAGGTAGATAAGATTGTAGTAATAATACTAGTGCCTATTAGCCATATTCTTAATGGATTCAAATCTAGGAGCCTTTTCACCAAACTTAGTGTTTCCATAAAGCTCCAAGTAATCTCCATAACGATAACTACTTGGATACAAAAGTTTAGGAGCTGGAGAAATAATGGCATCACCAATTGGATTATAGAAACTAGCAACAGAGAGTCTACTTCCGTTCTTATCAGGCATGACTCTATGGACAACACTCTTGTACAAACCATTGCTCAAAACTTCAATTTGGTCACCAGTGTTGACAAATATTGCATTGTTTTTTGAAGGTGGTATCTCTATCCATTTTCCATCTTTGAAGAATTCAAGACCAGGGATTTTGTCATCTTGAAGCAATAAGATTATGCCACCAGCATCTGTGTGCTCTCTTAGTCCTCTCACTAGTTCTGGATATGGACATTCAGGGTACTTTGCTACTTTTGTTCCCATAGCTGGTCCATTACTTCCTGAAAATGCTTTCTTTATGTAATCTTTCTCTAAACCAAGATTTTCACTCATGAGTTCTGATAAATTTTCTGCTAGTTCAACTAGTTTTTCAATGTACTCATCCATTGTTTGGCTGCATTCACACACAAACTTTGTATCAGTTTATGAATGCATGTTCATTTTAAGACAAAGTATTGGTGTTAACATTGTTTCTGAAATTGAAAAAAAAAAGTTTAATTTTCATGCATTGTCATTAGTCAGTGTAAAAAGTTTTACACATTTGACAAATCATAAACTATCATGTAAGTGACTATATAAGTAATTATGACAAAAGTCAAATATTACTAATGATATAACGGTTGTAATAAATTGACAGTATAAAAACTATTTACGCAAACAATGTATATAAATTAAATGCAATTGAAAAACATTGATAACTTAATCTCTAAGATTAACAAAAACTGTTCATTGAGTTTAAAAAGTCTCAATCACATTAATTTTATGAACTAAATTTACTAATGCAAAAAGAACTAATATGATTGAAGATTATCATTTTCAAAGACTATTTTGAAATCTTAATAGTTTCAGGGATTAAATTGATAGTCCACATGTTAGAAATTGAATCAACTTACCAAAGCTCCTCAGAAAGGTTTGGAATTTGTCTAATGTTAGAGGTTGGACAATGCCAAATGAAGAATGAACTTTCCCAGTCTATGTCAGAGGTGTTCTTCTTTTTCTCCAATCTCTTTGCAATCTCAGATTGGTAGAAACTTTCCTTCAAATTTTCTTCATAGTAACTATTGATTGTCTTCTTCACCTTTTCCATCAGCTTCCCCTCAATTTCATGGTTCTCAATCTGCACAAATAATATGTTACATTAAAAGCACCAAAAAAAAATTATTAAAAAAATGTTACAAATATTATTAACTTAATTACCAGAAAGCACCCCCAATTTTTACAAGCTTCATGCAAAAGGGCCAAAGTTTCACCCCTTTTGTGTCCATTGAGAGTGCTAAAATCTATCACAGGAATTGCCATATTTATGCTAAGTATATTTGTTTGATGAAGTGATATAACTTGTTAGGGTATATATAGTGCTACAAAAAAAAATAAACTGTCTTAACAGAATAACTAGAGGTTAATTAATTACTGTTGAGTCTATATTTAGTAAAAGACTTAAATTGAGTGGACATTTTATTATTTTATTTTTTAATTCATTAGTTTTGATTGCCTATCAGATTTTCTCTTGTAAATTAAGTCACTGATTATTTATTGTTGAGATATTTCAAGTTTAGATTGGGCGGCAGATTAATGATCATTTGATCGAAATCAAATGATTCATATTTTAATATTATCATTTTAATTTTTTTAAAAATAAAATAAAATTTATATTAAAATTTAAATTGTCTGATCTCAATCTAACTAAAATCAATATATCAACTACGTAAATGTGTAATTATATCGACTGTAATTACATTGGCCGATTTTGATAAATTTTATTTAGGAGACCAAACACTATATGTATATATATATATATATATATATATATATATATATATATATATAACTAAGATACATTAAAAGTGTCCCGGACATAAAATTTATAAAAATCTTCTTTCTTATGTAACTAATCCGAAATCTATTTTAAGCAGCCTTGATTAGGTGCAATAAATCAAAATTTCAATTCAACTATAATTTATGTACTAAAACTAGGGGCAGTGGCACAGAAAAAAAATATGATTTATTCAACCAAAATGCAAAGAGGGAACATAGATCCAACAAATCAACCAGTAGGAGATTTTGGGTGGATGTTGTTGAAACTAATGACTAAAGAATCTATCCCTCATTTCATGTTCATAAACTTCACTAAATAATTGTTGTAACTGGATAAGACATAATAATTTAGATTCAATCATTATTCATTAGTTTATACCAAACCGCACATAGAATGTGAAAGTCCTAGAAATTGAAACCGGGTTTGATATTTCAATGAATAGAAAAATATAAGTAGTATATTTGATTAGTCTCTAAAATTGTGTGAAAAGAAGCAACTTTGGTTCTGACAATGACAAAATTTCATATTAGCTCTTCAAATTAAAAATTGTCGATCATGCGGTTCCTCCTTTTGGTGTTAAATTCTAAGGGTATATTTGGAGTAGAAAAGTATAAAATGAGATAACATTAATTTTTCAAAAATATACTAATAAACTCATTTTAATAATTTAAATGTGATTTTAACCAGTGTTCTAAGAACGTTTGTTAAAAATTTCATAAAAAACAATTATTTTAAAAATACATGTAAAAATAATAAATTCATCATTTTTCATACAAAATTACCTATTTTGTTTTCTTAAATTATGTTCTAAGACAGTAGTTAACATTTTCATAATTTTAAAGTGTCAATTAAGTGACTCAATGTCACACCATGGGACCTATTAATGTAATTTGAAATTTCTTTAATTAAACAATTAAGTTGACAAGTCTTTACAAATTTATAGCTGAAATTAAAGTTTTAGTGATTGTTTCTAAGCTTAGACCGATTTCATGCTACCAATCTCTATTTTCCCATACGATATTTTTTTTTTAAAATAATCAATATTAGTAATGTTAGTAATATATTTAGGAATAGGATAATGATTAAACCTTTAACTTTTTTTATCATTCAACTCTTAACTCTTTCACCTTAACAACAAAGTCAACCATATATTTCTAAATTTTGTAATAACTTCTAGTTGTCTCAAAAAAAACAAGTGGGAACCACTTTCACAATTGGAAACAGTGAAGTGTAAGGAAAGTTGGAGAATTCAAATCACATACTTGTAAAAAGAGTAAACCAATTATTTGTAGATGAAAACAATTGATTTATGCACCAAGTCAAAAACGTGCTTTTGAATAGCTTCAAACCCCATTTAACAACTATCCAATGCACCTGTTTTACTTTATTTTTCCCTATTCCAAAGTAACTATATATGTTTTCTATGCATGGTTGGCCTAATAAAAAGGAAAAGCATCATAATATCATAAAGTGTTAATGTAAACGGGATTCTTCTAATTCTAGTGAAAAAGACATTCTTTGATGTAGATTGATTGCACTTGACAATTCTTTTATTCATGCAATTAGTGTCGGTGACCTTTCGATTAAGATCAGACAATTATAAATAAATTCACTATAGTAAATACATAAGAGCATCCACTTAAAAAAAATCTAAATTATAATATCATATTTTAAAAGTAGTGAATCTTATTTAAATTTAATCTTTCATAATGTTGATCTTTGAACCAACATATTATAGGGTGAAGAAGAGAAAAAAAATAATTAAAAATATATAAGTAAAATCTCAAAATCACTTATTTAGCCTCAAAAGACATTGTGTGAATTTTTTAAATTAAAATTTTCAATACCCGCATATAAATAGGCCACTTGTGTTTTCTATAAAGCACCCCTACAATTGTATCTATCATCCTTCAAGACACATGAAAAAATAATTTTACCTTATTAACCATTTATAATAAGTTTCAAAATTGATAGTTTCAGTTTCAAATTTTCAAAATAAGAATTACATTTCAAAAGTTTCCAAATCTAAAAAGTTTTGAAAGTTTCAAAAAAATTCTATTTCAAAAGTATTGAATTATTCGAAAGTTTTGGAATTTTCTATTTCAGAAGTTTTGAATTGTTTGAAAGTTTTAAATATTATAAAAATTGTCATTTCAAAACTTTCGAATATTATGAAAATTTGTCATTTCAAAAGTTTCAAATTGTTCAAAAGTTTCAAAATCCTGGTATTTTTTATTTTGAAAGTTTAAAATATTTGAATATCATCTACTTTTTGATTTTGAAGATTTGAATTTTTTTGAAAGATAAAGTGATTTTTCTAAATGTTCAAAATAAAGGGTGCAAAAATTAAAAGCAAAAAAAATTAAAGTTTTTATAAATAGTT